>JAGFMF010011954.1:1541364-1553254 GCA_019455555.1 Galemys pyrenaicus
AGGGGGTGCTGACGGGGTGGAGGGTGGAGGCAGAAGGGGGTGGGGGAGTGAAGGCGGGCCGGGGAGTGGGGGGAGGGAGGGGGGCGAGGGGAGGGAGGGGGCGGGGGTGGGGCGAGGTGGGGCGGAGGGACAAGTCCGGGAATTCCTGGGGCCTGGGAACCCAAGGAGGGCGAGGGTGTGAATGGAAGCAACATCTTTAGGCTCTTTAGCCTCTTTGTGTGGTTGGTCCCCTTACAAGCTGCTCTTAGCACTTGCCTTAGATGGTTAAGTAACATGTCAATGTTTAAAAGCAAAACAAAAAAAAAAAACTTCAAGCTGAATGGACCCAATTCTGTAAAGACCTTGACAGTCCTAGAGGAAAAGGAATGACTTTTACCTGCATCTCTCAGAAAAGAGATTCGTGGTCATCAATGCAATTTATGAGCCCAGAGAAGGAAGTGGGTGTTCAGAGACTAGTTTGGGAGGAAATGGAAAGAGAGCTTGAAGGAAAGAGGTAAACAAAGGGTACATACCTACCTCACTTTGGGTTGATGGCATTTTAAAAATGTGAAGGTTCTCGGTAAGATGACTGGAGAAAATGATGAAATCACAACTAGAGTTGTTTTAGAGATTGAGAAACCAATGAGCTTCATCATAGAAGTTGTCTTTATTTTACTTGAGTTTTATTGATTTGTCACTAGTTTACATAACTATAATTTTGGGAGAACAGCTTCAAACCTTCATGTGTCAACGGCTTCACCTTCCACCAAAGCTCCAATGCCACCATCTTGTCAGCCTCCCTTCTCCGTTCTCTCCTCCCTCCCTCCATCCCCCCTGGAAATCAGTATATTCTTCATAGAGTTTAAGAATTATTCTTCTTGTTGGTTTGTCTCATTGGTGATTTATAGTCTAAAATTGTCTTTAAAGTGAAGATATTTTCCAATGAAGTTCTGACAAAAATATACGAAATACAATCAGAACTAGCCACTTCTGATCTTCTATTAGCTAGACGTAATCAGCAGCATGGGGTGTAAGATATACTGGAAAGGGGGAAAAATATCATGAAAACTATCAAACAACCTTATGTACTTCATTTACAGAAATGAGGACCATGGAAGTGTTCTATTGAACAATAAGGACATGCCCAACTATTTTTTAAAAATGTATTTCTGTTCTCCAATTTCTCCCAAAGGCACAGTAGTGGAATTTAAACTGGAATATTTTTTCCGTCATCTTTTGGCCTCAAAATCTATGTCATTCTTTGCTGAGAAAACATCTGAATATGATTTTGAGAGCTCTGATATGGAAAGTGAAGAAACTGAAAGTGAGGAAGAGGAAGATTACTTTGAAGAACCAGAAGGACCCTAAATGGATGTGAACCCAACAGGAGAATACAGGTATTTATGTATAGCCTAATTATTAACTAACCAACTCTAACATATACTTATTACTGACAACCTCATGTACTTCATTTACAGCAGCAAGTTCTTTGTCTGGTAGCTATAAGACCACTACAGATGGGAAATTAATCAGACCTCATAATAGACCCTACCACGATATTTTTTAGAGGATGGTCACCAGATGAAGCAGCTAAAGGGGTTAAACCATGTACTAAATATGCCTTCATCACTTGGCCATAGAAATGTAGCCTCTTGTAATATTAGTGACTTTGAAATGTTAACCCTTCACAAAACAGTGAAAAGTTAAGTATTTCAAGTAAGGTTGTACTTCATGATTAATATAGAAATATTCAGTTTAGATTTTTGAGTTTCACATAGCATTCAAAATGAAAGAAAATTAGTTATAAGTATGATTGTTTACCACTGAATTGTAATTAAGTCATAGCTTATCCCCCCCACCTCTCCTCTCTCTCTCTTTGCTGAATTTTCACAGTTGTAGGTGTGTAATAACATTTTACACATAAGAAAAATATAGCCTGTGAGTATGAAGGAACATATATTATTTGTGTAAAGAGCATAGATTTTAGAGGTGGATTTATTTAAATCGTAGAGTGACTGCTCAAGAAATAAACTAAGTAAGAAGGTAAGAGTTTGGCGTGATCAAGTGTTTAAAGGGTCAGGATTACAAGAAGAAAACATTCCCTTATAAAGACAGTAGTTTACAGGTTTATACAGGATTAACTCTTATATCCAGAAAATCACTTGTCTATTAATAGTGTAGAGTTGTTAATTGACTCTAATTTCATCCTACAGTTGGAAGACTTACAAAGGTGGATGGCAAAAGAAAGATTGAATTTGTTCTTCATGGAAGTTCCAGTTTCCTGTATACCAACATAATGGTTTTGTTTCAAAGTTCAACATCTCCAAATAATATGAAAAGTCATTTAACTTTACTCTTACTGAGAGACATACTTGAAAACATATTTTTGCATTTAAAATAAAAGTTTGAAATGAATAAGCTTCAGATTTTTTTTTATAAATAACACTGACACAAGTCTTCCTATCTTTTCTATTTGTGTTGCCCCCCTCTACTGTCATTGAAAGGAATCTCTTTCAACTATTTGGTGAGCCTGTTTTGGATTCTTTTATTGCAACACCAATTGAATAAAATAGAGGTGTGTAATGATGGAAAGGATGGTCTCGCCTCTACTGTGATTTATTGAAATAAATTGATGGATGACCTGAGGTGCAGGGAGACCAAATGTTGCTATTGGCTGCTGTGAACCAGCATCAGTATTACCCGGGAACTTGTTAGAAAGTAAGTTCTCAAACCCCACACAGTCCAAATGAATCTGAAATTCTAAAGGTATGCCACTAGTCATGTGCATTTTACAAATACCCCAGATGCTTTTGAAGTACACTCAAGTTTGATAACCAGCAGTTTAAAGCAATGGGAGAAGAAATTGAACTTTACCCACAAAAGGACCAAACTTCTTTCACTGACTTGGTGCTGTTGTAGATAAACTCAACAGGACAGAAGGATCTGAGAAAGAACCTAGAAATCTCAGGGGACTGACATACAAAATACCTCCTAGTGCGATATGTTAGTTTCCTGGGGTTGTCATAACACATTACCACACCACACTGACAACAAAAGAAATGTATTCTCCCACAATTCTGAGTCCAGAAACCTGAAATCAAGGTGTCAGCAGGACTGTTTAAATCTTATGGATAGGGCCTCTCTGGTGGCCTAAAAGTTAAGTCTCAGTGCTCTCTCCAGTACAGCCTGAATTCAATCTAGCTAGGAAGCTAACCCACAAATGGTGCAGCAGACTTCTCTTGTCTCACTTGCCTGCTGTTCCCTCAGCAGTAGATTTCTGTAGATCTGCCTATCCAGCTCCTCACTGTCTCTGGTGAATCCTCTAACTAAACCCGCCCCTCCCCAACCTACACCCAAGATCTACGCAAAAAAAAAAAAAGGAAATTATGAAATAAGATAAATTTTATAGATAGAAAGAGTTGAATTGTGGAGGAGAACAATGAGTTTTTAACTTTTATTTGTAGTCTCATGTTTTTTAAGTTGTGTGACAGGTGCATAGATGTAGTATTATCTGTACTTTTATGTATGTCTAAAATATTTTCTAATAAGAAATTAAGAGGAAATGGAAAAAATAAGCTGAACATCTGTAATTTTTTTTAACATCTGGAATTTAAGGAGAACAAAAAAGAGGAAATTGTACTTGACCAGAGTAGATTAGAGGAGGTTTTTGAATGTAGAAGGCCTTATTTCTAAGTTTATTTAAGGCTGCCTGAGTGCTTGCTACTTAACATCAATTCCCTTGTCTATTTTTGTAGCAGCATGTCTCCTATCCTAATGTATATTAAAATTATTTGTATGCATATTGCTTCACCGGTAGAGTGTGAGCTTCTGAATGACTAAGATCTTAAAGGATTTTATTTGTCTCTTCTACAGAACCTAGCACTGTTTTTTTCTTAATGGGTGCTTCATAAAATGGGTGCTTCTGTTAAAATGAAATTGGTGTAATGGATCCACAACCCTTTTCTGTCATTTTAAAATGTATTATCATGTAGCAGCACAAAGTATCTCTTATGGCTAGAGCAAAAATTGTGTAAGACTTTTTGTCACCATTGTTTAATGAAAGAACTGTTCAAGTAGGGTATCTTTGTGGTATCATTTAGAAGACTTCGTATTGGTTCTGTTTGGTTCATACCATGCTGGCAGTGTTTTTGTCTCTGTGTGTGTGTTTCTGCATATATTTAGTATATGTTATAGTAAATTACCTATGTGGGCTTAAAAAATCTTAAGGGTTTCTGTAATGTAAAACCTGACAGTAGGCTTTTCTCTTTATAATGCAAATGTCTAACTTAAGCTTTGATACAATGCATCCACTTCAAGTGGCCCCTTGTCCCAGGTCCCAAGAGTCCCGAATATTCCTCTTCACTGAGTCTGTGCTTCTGAGGGTTAAGTGGTACTATCAATATTTTACTCCAAGGACTGAGAGGCAACCAAGGCGTACTGGCTATATGCAGGAAATGGGAGGCAGATGGGCTATATCACCCACATATGTGCTTGGAAGTCTCTTAGGGAGAGAGGAAGCTGAGGATACATAAAGGAGGGGCAGGCTGAGTACTAGGGGTTGGCTGTGGACTAGGGATCTGAAGTGGGGAACCTGTTCTACTCACATCACTGGAATGTAATTTTGGGGAGTACAAATTTGGCAGACAGACCTTAAGCTAATGCCCAATAATCCTAACCTTTAACATTCACATTCTTGTATAAGCCCTGCCCTTGAATTTGACAGGACCTGTGACTTCCTTCTACACCAGACCTAGCAGAGGGGATCTCTGGAGACTCCAGGTATGCAAATACATAATGGTAGTAAGTACGAACTTCACCCAACCCACCATTCCAAACTTATACGTGTTACTGACAATGTTTGTGTTTTTAAATTATCTCGATAAATTAGAGAATTATATTACTAAAATATACCCAGTATCCTAAATGTGAACCCAGTCTATCAGGTCATTTATAAAGGTGAATTTTCCATAGTATTAGAATAAGATATTTAATAGTTTACTAATTGATTTAAACCTTTTAAATAGGGGCCTCCCTGGTGGCGCAGTGGGTTGAGCAACGCACTGTAAAGCAGACCGCAGCCACTGCATCACAGGTTCGATCCCTGCCACCGGCCAGGGAGGGGACCCACATGGTGTGGTGAACCTTTCCTGCCTTGCCTGCTGCTGCCCTAGGCAGTGTGTTTCAGTCAGTCTGCCTGTTCTGCTCCCCACTCTGTCTGGTGAATCCTCTCACCTCCCTGGACTCTGGCCTGTGCCCCAGCTCTTGTATGTATAAATAAATGAATCTTTAAAAAAAATAAACCTTTTAAATATATTTTTCATCATTAAGTTGTTAGTTGATTAAAGTAACATTGCATTATAGCATATGAATTTGAGATATGCATTATCGAGAATCAAGGTACATATACAACTTAAATTCACCACTAAATGTCCAGTTGTTTTACCACACCATTGTCCACTTTGTCCCAATTCACCTACCTCTCTTCCCCCTTCCTTTCTAGTAATCATTAATTGCTCTTATAGTCCAGACATTTATTTTTGTTTTGTTTAGTTCAGCTCAAACATTTTTATACATGATATGGAAGCCTTCCGAAACCTTTAAATGTTACAGGTTGCCCAGTTTAAATAACTGTTTATTAAGCCTTCCCCTTCTCTACTCCCTATCACATTTAGTTACTTAAGCACAGAAAAGTATGCTGTCTCTTGCTTTGGAAATGGCCTCTGTAGCTGGATCCCATAGTCCTTCTTTCTAAAGGATTTGGACTTGTGGACCTAGGCCCTGGGCATAGAAAAAACATGTCTGTCAACAGGCTTGCCTTTCTGCCTGTGCTTGAACACATTAATCCTCTCTCTGTCATCTCACCTTTTCCACACATGTTGTATTCATAAATTCTCTGACTCAAGGCCACTTCTTCCCCATGTAAATAGTCCCCTAGAGGCGGCCAGCCACCAGCTATTTCAGGTATACTATATGGAACCCATTTTAAGATCACAATCCATTTTAGGCTCAACAAACTATTTGTTATGGGAATAAAGAGGAAATACAAGCAAATATATCACCTATATGAACCTTAAAATTCTCCATACAGCATCCTGATTTGCCAGTCATGCAACTTACTATAGTGTCCAAGGCAGTGGCTACATCTTATTCATCAAATCCAATTAGCATGATATCATCAATGTAATGAGTCAGTATCCTGTGGAATAAAATAATGTCCTGTGAAGTAAAGTGGCAATTAAGCTCCCTGCAATCTAGATTATGAATGACACAGGGTTAGAGCATTGGTATAGTCGTTTGTATTATCTCTGTGGGTAAAATTATTCTGATTACTGCCTCTACCCTGCCCTTTACTACAGTAACTTTACCCAATTTGTCTTTGTTGATTCCATATTGTCATGCAGTCCCTGTCACCCTGGGATCACAATATCCCCACTTTGTTTAAGAAACCAAACTCTATGTCAGTAACTGACTGTCATTTTTATCTAAAGATTATCAGGGCCTCCTTGGTGGCACAAGGGGTTGAGCCCCACACTGTGGGGTTTCTGCAGTCATTGCGGCATGAGTTAAATACCTGGCCAGGGAGGGGACCTACATGGCACAGCAGACCTCTCCTGTCTCTTTTCAGCAGTGTATTTCAGTCTATCTACCTGTTTTGTTGTCCACTCTGTCTCTGGTTAATCCTCTCACCACCCTACCCCCATGCCTCTGACCTGTACCCCGGCTCCTGTATGCATACATCAATAAAATCTTTAAGAAAAAAATAAAGATTATCAGAGTACTTACTGAAGAAAGTCAACACATCCCTCAACAGATGGTATGAACTTTCTATGTTGGTGAATTTTTTTTCTTACTGGTATTGTAACAGGGTGGTCCCGAGGAAAAGGGAAAGTTCCAGGATCCCGGTTCTGCCCTAAGTAGGGTGGAGCTGCGCAGAGATTAAAAAAAAAATGCTGGCGAGAGGACATAGGAGGACAGGAGGAAGGGAGGAAGAAAGAAGCAGGATGGAGAGCAGCAAAAAGACCTGGAGGAGGCACATGGAGTAGAGGGACATGTAAAGAAACTGTGCTTGCTTCTTAGTCTTAGACTGGTTAAAACAGATGTGGGTGAGTGTCCCGTGGGGAGCTTAATAATGGCAGCTTTCATCTTGGTTTTGATTTTGCTCTTTTCCTCCCAGATTTGTCTGACTCTTTCTGACCCTTTTCTATGGGTCGCCTCTGAAAGGTTCTTTAGACTTGTGGCAGGCTTTTGGGCCTTGCTTTGGGCCAATCCTATTTGGCTCGACTTTTACCCTCAAGAAAATGGGTAACTTTGAATGCTTGACTTAGTAACTATCTCCTTTGTCCTTTCTGTATTGTTCCCTAATTGTATTAAAGTTCCTTTCCATTAAAGGCCTTATATGTTTGTCTAAATGTGGCAAATGACCCATTTAAAGAGATCAAGTTTGAGGGTTCTGGTGTGCCCCTCTCCCTGCCCTGTTACAGTAGTAAGGGCTATAAGAAACAGTAATGTATTAGAGTAATGAGGACATTCCATTAATATCACATTCATAATACAAGTACATAAGCAATTAATAAAATATTTTGTACTAGATTAACTGTGTAGCAAGAGGCTACAACAGTAAGAAGGAAGACCCAGTAAACATGTCAAAAAGTCCAAAGAAAGAGATGCAATTGTTCACAATTGAGATGATATCTTTGGGAAGAAAAATCCAGAAAGTGGCACCAGCCAGTGACAAAGCCTATAGGCAGGAGCAAGTTTAGCCCATTGGAGGAAAATCAAAGAAGCCAGATTGGAACTAAGTGAAAGGGAGAGAATAGTAGAAGATGATGTCAAAGAGGTGATGAAGAGGCCAGATGTGATGAGTCATACAAGGCCACCAGAAGAATTTTAGCTTTTATTTTGAGAAAAAATATGCAAACTGTTTTAGCATTCTAAATAGAGAAGTGACATAGTATTGATAGCAAACACCCGTCAGTTTTAGTCCCTGTACGATTGTTGGAAGCTTGACAGGTATTTATTTAGTACTTACATTATTTCTCTAGTAGTAAGTATGTGCCATCACCATTCCAATTATTCAAATGAGTGAAAGGGGGCAGAGGAGGTTAAGAAAGTTGCCCAAAGCTACAAAGGTACTGCATGGAAGAACTAGATTGCAAAGCCAGACAGCCTGGCCCCAATGTCCATCCACTTAGCTGCTATATAAAGCTTCTTTTCCTAATGGAACTTCAGTTTTAAAAAGCTCGTTTTGATTGTTGTCATCGAGTAAAGTGTTCAAGCACCAGTTAAGTCTGGTGCTATCAGCTTGCTTTTAGTGCTGCAAAAGACCCCTGTGTCAGGTCAAGCACCAGATGATATCTTGAGTTCGGTGTCCATAGTTATGCTGTAAAATATCTTTGGTCAACAAAAAATGGAAGACCAAGGAGCTCCAAAGTCCTGTACCTCCACAGATGCACCAAAAAAATAACCAAAACTTGCAGAATCAACTATGTCAGAAGTTTGGAAGGTAGTCAAAGAATTATAGTGGTCAAGTGAATGTTTAATTCAGAAAAAGGGGATAAATATAAGAGTGCTTTATGACACTTGATTTGGCCTTGCTCCACTGCCCCTCCAGTGTGATGAAAGTCTTAAAGATGGTAGTGTGTTCCAGAAAGAACAGAGTGGAACTCGTTCCCAAGCAATAGTTTGTCTGTTTTGATCAGTCTGGGGAATCTCCTTAAAAGATCTGATGCAAGAAAAAAAAAAAAAGCACTTGTCTTTGTTTTGCTAATTCAAATGTCTTTCAGGACAGAAAAGTGGCTAAGCAGGAGGTACTCCTTGAAAATATTGAAAGGCAAATGAACAAGCCATTAGTACCTGGGGCAAAAGGTTAGAATTTGAGTAAAAACAAAAATCACCAAAAGTCTGGAAAAGCTGAAGAGTGTTACTTGGAATAGGGCTTTGGAAAACTTTCTCATATAATGGGAGATCTAAAAGACCACATACATGCCCAGGGCATGATGCATATTCAGACAAGTCTTCAGAAAGTGCTCTGCTTTTACCTCTGGTTTATTTTAGGCTCAGCACAAACAGAAAGTAAAGGCAAGGCAAAGCCATAAATAGACTGACTAATCATTGAAATAGTGTCCCAACACAGAGTCAATCGGCAAGGGTAAGAAAGGGAAAATTATTTTCTATTACCTTTTACGGAATTCCTGGAATTTTAAGGAAATTTCTGACAAGTAACTATCTGTCCACAAATTAAAGCACAGAGACTTCAAAGGACACACACAACAAAGTCTTTTAAAAATTAATTTAGAAAATTTGTGAAACAAGTAAATATAACACATAGACAACAAGTCCTTAGAAGAAAATTCTGATCTCCAGAGTTCCTACATTATCATATTCAAAAATCCCCATTTTTCATTAAGAAAAATTGAAAGTCATGCAAAGATAGGAGAAAGTATTGCTCATTCACAGTGCTAGTGGGGAAAGACCCTCCTGAATGGATTACGCAAATAGGTTATGGACTTTGACCCCCATTTTAGATTTATAAGATTCAAGGACTACAAGTCCCATAAGGTTATTATTGAAGAGCGGATCACTGGGACCTGAGGGTGGAGTTGAGCAGCCAGGCTGAAGATAAAAGCAGACACGTGGGCCTTGGGGGTCTCTTTTCTTTGGGAGTCAGCTCTCAGCACGCCTTTGGGTTCCAGCTAGGAGGAACTAGTAGGACATTTACGGATCTGTATCCCTCTCTTCCCCTTTTGTTATTTACTACACTATTTCCCCTTCCCTTGTAAATAAAGCCCTTTATTAACCTTTGTTGTGTGTGCCTGCAGTTGGGGCATTATAAGTGCCATTGGAGTGCGAGGGTGAGGACCCAGACAGGCAAACCCACTTTATATTAGGGTTTCCCTGTAACAACAGTAATAAATGATACTAGTTGTTAATGTTCCTCAGGAAATACAGACAAGGAGCAATTACATTGGAATTACTGAACATAAATTTTAAACCAACAGTCGAAATCATTCTCAAAGAACTAAAAGAAACCAAAATGAAGTCTCAACAAATAGAGGATGTGAATATAAAGATAGAAATGATAAAAGGGAACTAAACAGAAATTCTGGAGCTTAAAGGCACAAAAACTAAAATTCAGAATTCACTGAAAGCCTTTGTTACC
Organism: Galemys pyrenaicus; assembly: GCA_019455555.1. NCBI lineage: Eukaryota > Metazoa > Chordata > Mammalia > Eulipotyphla > Talpidae > Galemys > Galemys pyrenaicus. Next base: position 1,551,503 of record JAGFMF010011954.1, read on the forward strand.
GGGCAGGGTGAGGGGCACCCTGGAACCCCCAAACCTGCCTTCTCTAAATTTGGTACTTCCACCCTCCACATAAAAACAAAAGATACTCTACTGCATAAGTCCTTTAATGGAAAGGAACTTTAGTACATAGAGCAGAGTGATATGTGAAGAAGAAGACACCCTTGTTTCTTGGCCTTGCACCAGGGACTAGGGGGGCAGAGAGAGACACTTGAAAGAGACATGAGTAAGAGACCCAAGGGGAGGCTGACAATGGTAGCTTTTATCTTGACATGTATTTTGATTCTGTTCCCTTACTTCCAGACTTGCCTGGCCCTTCAGCCCATTTACTATGGGCCTCTACCAGAAGGTGCCTTAGACTTGTGGCAGGCTTTCAGGCCTCAGTCGTCCTGCTTTGGGCGAACCCTGTTTGGCTGGGCATTTACCCAAGCGGGGCCGGCTAAGTGTGTTTTTAATTGAAAACTGTTATCTATTCATCTTTCTATTAAAGTTTGTTGCTATGAAAGGTCTTGCTAAGAATATATTTTTCTTTATGCAGTGGATGGCAGATTCCATTCAGAGTATGCAATGTTTGGGGCCTAGGGTGTCCCTCATTTTGCCTGCTAACAATAACATCAATCACACCAAAATATGTGCAATGGTATAAGTAGGAGGAGAAGAGAGGAAAAAAGGCCAAGAAAGATATTTGAAGAAGTGATGGCTGAAAGTTCCCCAAATTCAATGAAAAGCACAAACTTACACATCCAAAGAAAACCCCCCAAACTAAAAACAAAGTGGCATGGGAACACAGAGGCACAAGGGATTTGGGGTGATGTATCAATTCTAGAAATGTTACAAACCTTACATATCTAAAACTGTACTGTTTTGACAGTTGACATCCTTTCTGGAGATCCCACCTTAGGTTTGTCCTTGAGAAGCTCTCTTCTTTCTATTCCTTAAATGTTGTTCTTCATCAGGACATCCTCTTAAACTCTTTTCTCACTCTCTTGTTGATTTCACCTCTATGCTGATGGCTCCTATTTCTTCTGTCCAGCTTTCTAATGGATACTGATGGAGGCTAAGAGTATAAAAATTAGAATGGAGGCATCACAATACCAGAAACTGGAGGTGGAGTAGAAATGATAAATATAGTTGTTAAATCAGCAGTAGAAATGAAAAATCCATAGGCCACAACTGCTATAGAATGTACTAGTCTGCTATAGAAAGTATCCAGAGGTGCAGACCAGAAGTGGGGATATGGAAACCGAGGGCCATTATAGGGAATCCTCAGTCCTTGCAAATCAACCTACTCATACCCCAGATGTAATTAATTTTACAATAGATAACAATCCCTCAAAGGAATGAATCCCTGCCACAAAGAACTGTATCAGTACAATTTCTGCACTGACAAGATTACAGCTCTCCTACCCACCTGTGGCCTCTCTTTTTCTCCTTTTCTTAATAAACCTATCCTTTTAAAGTGTAAAAAAGAAAGAAAGATATCACAGGCAAAACACTTCAGCACATAAGCCTCAGTGACATTTCTGTGGATTCATCTCCAACAACAAAAGAATGAAAAGAAAATATAAATATTTGGCATGGCATCAAACTAAAAGGCCTCTGCACAGTGAATAAGCTATCATTAAATAAAAAAAGACACCCTGGGAATGCAAGCTGGTTCAACCATTATGGAAAGCAGTATGGCAGTTCCTCAATCTACTAAGAATGGAACTTCCATATGATCCAGCAATCCCACTCCTAGGAATATACCCAAAA
>JAGFMF010011954.1:1553305-1575652 GCA_019455555.1 Galemys pyrenaicus
AGAAGGCAAAAGAAAAATACCAGATGGTTCCTCCCCTAAGAGGAATATAAGGGAACCAAATAAGGATCAAGGAAAGGAATAAGAACAATAATAATAATAGTAATAATAACAATAAAGACACAACAAAAACCAAAAATGAAAAGACAAGGACAAATTGAGGACACTTGTTGGGGAGGGAAGAGGGGGAGTGTTGAGGTCAGATGGGAGCATGGGGGACTGAGGTGAAGGTGCACTGTTGATATGGTGATGGGGAATACATGGGGATTACAATTGATGTCAAATATATATAAATAAAAAATGTTAATAATAAAAAAAGATGAAAAAAAAGACACCCTACTGAAATGGCAGAAAATATTTGTACCTCATACATCTGACAAGGGACTGCTATACAAAATCTACAAAGAACTCAAACAACTCAACAAAAAGGAAACAACCTATTCAAAAAATGGGCAGAAGAGTTAATAAGCATTTCTCCAAAGAAGATATAGAGATGGCCATGAGGCACAAGAAAAATTCTCATCCCTACTTAACATCAGGGAAATGTAAATCAAAGCCACAATGAGGTATCTTCTTACACCTGTGAGAATGGCCGTATGAAAAAGGCCAGAAAGAAGTGTGGATGAGGGTATGGAGTAAAAGGGACACTTGTCCAGTGGAAAATAATATGGAGGTTCTTCAAAATATTAAAGGAAGATCTATCATAAGATCCAAAAATTTCACCCCTAGATATCTGCCCAAAGAATGTAAAAGCACTAATTTGAAGGCACATATGTACTCCTATGTTCATTATAGCACTATTTACAGTGTCAATCTATGGAAATAAATGCACAAAGACAGATGAATGGATAAGGAAGATGTCGTACATATACACAATGAAATAATACTCAGCTATTAAAAAATGAACTCTTGCTATTTCTGACAATGTGGAAGGAACTCAAGGGGATTATGCTAAGTGAAATAGTGAAAGAAAAAGACAAATACTCAATGGTGTCACTTATAAGTGAAATATAGATAGAGAAACAAAACAAAGGGTCTGAGAAAACCACAGCAGTATCAAACCTTAGAAATGTGACTGTAGAAATGTGACTGTACCACAAGGAGAGTGAGAAGGGGAGAGCAGAATGGGGAAGGGGCATTGTGGGTCTTGGTGGAGGATTATCAATGCTTTAGTGGTGGGTTTGGTGTAGTAACCTATTCCTGGATTCTATACAAATGTTGTAAACCAATGTTGCAAGAAAAAAAAAATAAAGAAATTGTGGAATATACATTCAATGGAATACTATTCATCTATTTAAAAGGATGAAGTAGAGCCTTTGGTTATTCTAAGTAAAAGAAGTCATAATACGAAAGACAAATACTGGATAGTTTCATTCATTTTTGGAATAAAATACCCAAAGAAAACTAACTGGCAAAGTATAGCAAAAAATAATTCTTAGACTCTGAGAATATACTGGTTACCTGAGGAAATAAGTTGGCGGTTAGAGGAGCTAGGCCAAGCAAAGGGAGAAGACATTGGTACAGCAGTTTTGGTGGAGGGTGAGTGAAGCATATGTACATATGGATATGTGAAAATGTACCCCCAAAATTATATAGTTATGTAAACAGTTGAAAAGTTAATAAAATTTGAGAAAAATAAATTGTATTTTATGACCCAGAATGTTATTAAGTATCTTTCTAGCTCATTTCTTCATTTCCATATTAGTTGCCACTACTTTTGCTCAAATCACAATCCTCCCCCCCCCAATTACTGTCTTAGCCTCCTACTTCGTTCTCTGCAATTAGTCCAGTTCTCTCCAATCGGTCCTCTATCGTGCTTTCGTGATCATAAATCATATTATAAATTGATGTCATTTCCCATTGCACTTGTTGTAAAGTTTAATCCCATCAAGGTGTCATTTAATGTGCTGGATTATCTGAGTTCTGATTACCTTTCCAGCCTCATGTCTCCATTCCATGATCTATTCACCAGTTGTCTTGAATAACATGAAATGTCCCAAAGCTTCTGTATTCTCTCCTGTTTTTGTACATTGTCATGCGGTCTCTCCCACCCTCTGTCCTCTTGTTTCACCTGACTAAAGAAGTTCTACTCACTCTTCAGGATTAAGATCAAATATCACCTACATTTCCCGACACTTTTTCCCCTAGTTATGTTCTGTTTCTGCATACTTTCATATTATTATAGCATTTATGTTTACGTATTGCAATAGATTGTCATTTGACTTTCTTGTTTGCCTGTGGCCAATGATGGAGGAAAGAACAGAAAATCTAGAAGAGATGCCACAAGACCAGAAACCCAGCTCACACAATGCCAAGAGCTGGAGTTGGCAGTAGAAGGGATTAATAGCCATTAACCCAACTAGAGGAACTAAGATCCTTATGTGCCAATGCCTACATCACAAAGCACAAGACCCAAGCAGGTATCAGATGCTGTAGTGGTGTCAGGAGCAGAGACCTGAAGGAGATTGAAGGCCATTGTAAAAATCTGGCCCCTTTCGAATTCTCTATGCTTTTTTTTTTAAAGATTTATTTATGTATACACGCACTGGGGTACAGGCCAGAGGTGTGGGGTGTGTGTGTGAGAGGATTCACCACAGAGAGCAGGGAGCAGAACAGGCAGATCAACTGAAGTACATTGCTGAGGGGAGCAGCAGGCAAGACAGGAGAGGTCTGCTGCGTCATGTGGGTCCCCTCCCTGGACGGCAGCAGGTATCGAACTCGTGCTGCAGTGGCTGCGGTTTGCTTCATAGTGCATTGCTTAACCCACTGCGCCACCAGGGAGGCCCAAATTCTCTATGCCTTATTCAAAGTCAACAACAAAAAAACACTCCAAAAAGGCGTGAACCCCTCCCAAAGAGAAGAAGAATATATCAGTGCAATCTCTGCACTGACATGGAGCAGCTGTCCTTCTGCCCATCTGTGCCTATGCAGGTGCTTCTTTTCACCAACTCCCTGTCCCTCTGCAGGGCAGCAGTCTCCTGTCTGCCTGTGACCTGTACCATGCCAGGGCTTCTCTTCACTGATCTACCTCAGCAGAGGCAGCTCTTATCAAGACCACCACCTGCGACCATGCAGGCCTCTCAGCAAACCTGTCCCTTTTGGGGCAGCTCTTTTTGTCCGCTTGTGTCTACGCAATGCCTTTTATTCGTCTATCTCTTTCCTTAATAAACCTGCTCTTTAAATATAACTAATGTCTCTGTCTCATGAAGAACCTCGCCTGGAAAATTTGCCATGTGCCGCTGAAAGGGGAGCTCTGGTGAAACCTTTCCCAGAGTGTATCCAAGGACCCCGTTCTCCAAACCTACTGACTCCAAAAATGACATCAGCCTTCATGGAAGCAAAGTCCTTATCACAGTAATAAAAGTTTTTGATTAATTAATTGCCTAATAGTTGATCATTTTAAAGACCAGACTATCATGATATAGTACAAATATGTTAGTACTCATGCAAAAACACCTTTCAAGCATATGCTACTGCCTTAGGAGTGACAATACAGGCTTTGATGTGAAGATGCCCAAAGTCCAGAAGGAAATAAAATGAATAGGACTCTGGTAGGGACAAGTTCAAACTCAATAAGAAAGCACAAAGTGTTTAACCAATACTAATGGTTCTTAAATAGAGCAAAGGAGGACAGAACACTGTTGGATTCTTTTTTTCAACCTCAAATTCACACTTATTAAAAGTAATTCCTGCCTAAACATATTTGGCAGTTGAGAAATCCACCACTGAACCACCAATGCTAAACTTATTTGGAAAGAAAAACTGCCTATTTAAAAAGTCATTGCCAGGAGGCCCAAAGCAATCTGAAATAGAAGGTACTAGCTACATTCAGGTTCATTACCAAAATGTTCAGAAAGGGAAAAGAGGGAGAACAAGAAAAGTGATGGTGAAAGAGGCTCAATAAAATCATCAGAATCTGTTATTTGGCACAATTTAGTTCTTTAAACACAAATTGGGGTCATTGGCCTGATTCTTGAGTTTTTCAGTTTGTCAGCTGTGATGTTTGGGCCCAAGTTAGACAGAGCAACTTGGGAGGTTAGTCTCTTTTTCCAATAAGTGTAATTTGAGGAAAGGTTGTTTCTTCAATTGGTTCTAAGTCCTTGACCCAAGTTAAAGGCACTTAACATGTACTTTCCTAAAGCCCTTTCAAGATCTCCAATTCTACTCCTCTATATAGCTATATCTTTGTAAAAAGATATTCCTCACACACCTACATCTAATATTTACCTTAAAGCTTTTGTTGTCTCAAAGTTGTCTTTGGAGAAAAATATGATTTTGATTCTTGGTTCTACTACTCGACTTCTTAACCACATTAATCAGTTTTGGATAACTCAAAATTTCACTTTTATCCTTCTAGTGAAGAGTTAGTCCACTGAAAACCAGTGTTAACACTGATGTGGTGGCTGATTTGTTGCCTGATGTAAAAATTAAAAGAACTGTATTTTTGATATAGACATGATTAAAATCATAGTAGATATGTTTAAAACAGGAATGGCAACAAGTTGTGCTGGGATCTCACCATACCTGGTCATGAGAGAATCTTGGTGTATCTTCGCATACTCCAGGATGGGCTTGTTGCCTTCCAACTTTAATTCATACTTGGCTTCAGAGGATCTTCTTCAAAAGCTAGGTGATAGCTCAGAAAATTCTAAATAGTTTCAATCTCAGAAAAACGTTCAACTTATTTGGTTGTTTTGTTCTTGTGGACTCTGACTTTCTAGACTAGGGATCCTAACCTGCTGAACAACTTGGATATTGACCTGAATAACCTTTTGTTCCCATAGAATTCCATTCCTATAGAAGTCTAATGACTTCCATATTCAGATAGGGAGATAGATACACTCCATGTGGGTGAGAGGACCCACAAAAACTACATCCGAGAAAGCAACTTACAGTATAGTTATTAAGAACATGGGGCTGGAAGCGAGATGTCCTAGGCATACATCACAGCACTACCTCAGGTGATGTGAATTAGGAAATGTTAATCTCTGTGTTTATGGTTTCTCATATGTAAAATGTGAATAATAATTGTGCATATCATTGAAAGAATAAATGTGAAAAATCCTTTAGGCTATTAACACAGTACTTGATAATTCATAAGCACTCAATTATTATTAGGTATTATTAGTATTATTAACCGAGTATACTGAGTATACCAGCTCCCTCTAACTCTTCACACATTAAATGAAATGAATAAACCAGACTAAAAATTGGACTATGAAGAATGAGCCCAGGAAAACTGCCATATTGTAGAGGAAGGCAAGTTTGATACAAATGTTGTATTAAGCTGAGGGTTTAGACAAAGGAGTAGTTCCCATGAAAGTTCTTCTGCCCCAAATGTGAACCACAGAGCTTGGTAGTTTTGGAACCTAATAAAGAGAAGCAAAACCTTGTAGAGGCCTCAAAATTGGCCTCCCAAGGAGCCACATTGTTATGAAAATTTTGCTCTCTGAAGTCCCAGAGCCTCAAGCAAGGCTTTAGTGTGTCAACAGATAAAATGGTTAAGATGAAAACCATCCTTCCATAAGGGTGGAAATTCTTATCTCAATGTGATTTTGAATAATTTGAGCTGAATTTCCCTGTGGTCCCCGTCAGTTCTAGAGATGTCAGGTTTATAAGACAGGCATTATTTTGTGCCCTGAACTTTTTTTTGTGTGGGAGAGATTATTTGGGTATCTTTACTTCTGAACCCAACACCCTCCCTACATTTGGAGTACTCCTTCCATAAGTATTCTAAATATTGCATTCTCCATGGTTCTCAAGACCTTGGACATTGCCACTATTTGAGACATGAACTCTTTACAAACAAAGTCACATGAAACAAAATGTTCTGGCCACTAAAGTTGGGTATTGAAAACACTACATCTACTTAATTTGCAGATAGCTTCCTAGTCCTTATAGCTAGTCTCTACCTACTAATTTTGTAAGACTTTATTACTCAGGTTTTCAGTAAGAAACATGATTCTTTCAAAATGGACAATTGAGGGTTTAGTAGACTATTCACAGGGGTGTAGGTAGGGCTTAAGGAAACCAGTAAGGTTCCCTGTGTCTATTAATTGTTAGAGTCCTTACTTTTCTTAGGCCTGAAAAAATAAGAAGGGATCACTTGTCAAAACCTAAAGTGGGGTGGTAGCCAAACAGAGAGAGCTGCCTGGCAGAAAATGTAATCTTCAGGATGAAGAAGTAGCCATATTCTCCATCTCATCTCCTGGAAGTACTTCCCAGTGGCTGAAATCAACTTGAAACTGTGGGATAAGGGGGTACATTACTCTATCTGCAATCCATACAGATAAGAGCAGGATGTAGAAGGGGGAAATGGGAATATGCAGTGGGGAGGAACAATGGAAAACAACCTGATAGTAGTTGAAAATACAAAGAACTTCCTAGTGTTCACCGTAATACTGAATTCTGGTCTGGTTCAGTTACAGCAATGGGGATACAACTTGGGTGTTACAGCCACGTATGTCACAGCAGAAGTATTACATTTCAAGTATTACAGCAGAAGTGGTACAGCCCTTGTTTTACAGTTCACGTACTACAGCAAAAGTGTTAACAGCTCTTGCTCTACAGCTCAAGTATTACAGCAGAAGTGTAACTGCTCTCGCTAAGTATTACACCAAAACTGTTACAACAAACCAGTCAGAGGTTCATGAGTGCACACGTATCATGCAAAATCAAGCACTGTCTCAGTCACAATCCCGGAAGAGCTTTGTGTAAGCATGTTTATGTAGAGAAAGAGGGTGAGGCTAGTTGCACTTTATGCAAATGAGGGTTTCAGTGAATGCAGTTCTGATTGGTGGAAAGTTTGTCAAGTAATGATTGGTTGAATTTCAATCCTGGGTGTGGCTTCCCAGTGTGGTTTCACTGTTTCCTGACTGTGGAGGAGTGCGTGCGTGCTTGAACAAGCCTGTGTGCTCCCACATGCCTGGGGTCCAACCCTTAACAGCCTCCTCACTCTTCTTGGTTGTTACCTTGTTTCAGGATGTCCCCATGTTCATTTTTCTTTATCAGTGGAACGTGTTGCTCCCTTTGACATTTTGATAAAAGCTATAAATGTTCAAAATAATAACAACAAAAACTACAAATATCCATAGCTGTCCATATTTGATTTTTGCATGACTTTTCAAGGGGGTTTCAGACCTGTAGTTTCCCAGTAGTGTGCCTAGGGGTTCCATGGATACCAAATTAAAAAACCCCTCCTATACTACCTTTTTATTTGCTTAGCTTTCTTTCTCCTACTATATTTCCAGCAACTTAGATATCCCAGAGTAAAAGTGACACCTTTGCCAACTATACGTGAGCCAAGCAGACCCATTCTTTTCTCGGATATGCTGAATCTCAGCTATAGTATAGAGTTTGAATAGCAGACCTTTGAAGGAGAAGCAGACAAAAAGGATGGGGTTGACCAGGTGATATTAGGTTGCTTAGCAACACTGGCTGAAAAGCTTTCTTTCATGCATCTCTCAGGCTGGAGAATTAGTTTAAAAAGTGGGTTAAGAGTGTTTCTAAATCTTGGCTATTGTAAATAATGCTCCAATGAACATAGGGCTGCAAATATATTTTTGAGTTAATGTTTTTGGATTCTTTGGATAAATATAGAAGTAAAAGTAGAACTGAAATAGCTGTATAAAGATGTCAAATGATAATGTTGTACACCTGAGACTTACCAATATATGATGGTTATAAACCAATGTTAGAAAAATATTCATGTATGTGAGACTGATGTGGGAAAACAGAAAAAGAGTAGGATAGAGAAAGACAGTGAAATGCAGAGGCAGAGGTAGGCAAAATAAAACAAATGAGAAAGTTTAAGGGAAAGAGGAAATGGAGAGAGTCAGAGAATGGGCTGTGATATTAACTCTGTTAAGAAAAAGATAACAGGGAGAGTTGCTAAAGTCAAAGAGAGAAATGTCCAAGAGATGCTGAGAGGTTGATGGGACAGGAGCAGTTTCTCTTTCCACGGGGTCTTTCACTGATGGCTGCTCTGTTATTTTTTCTGATTAATTTTCTCCCTAGAATCAAATGGTCAATTGCAGCAGCAGCACCCAGAGTTATTTATTAAGCATCGTGGGGACCAAAGTATTACTCAGGCCAGTAAAGATCTACTTGCAGTAGCCACAGTGATGACTCCCCTGGAGTCCAGCTCTTTGCAGTTTACTAACTGCTTTCACAACTGCCATGTATGGCACCCTTACTGGAGTTCTGTCAGGCCATGACGGAGTTGCCATTACTTCAACCGTACACCTGAAAAAACCGAGGCCCTGAGAAGATGAGTGGCTGCCAGGTTCCCTACATTTAAGGTTAGAGCCAGGATTCAGTATCAGGACTCCAAGTTCTGGGCTAGGGTGCAGCTCTGTTCGGACTTTGCAATTGAACGTGAAATGTGGTTGACCTGACAGGGAGGCAATTCTTCTCCACCACCAACTGAGATGGGAGCTAAAGAGCTATTGTAGTCTCAAGCCAGTAGGGGATTTATTCCTTCATCTTCCTTCCCCCTAATGTGCAAATATGCCCATCTGTGCCTCCAAGAACAGAGCTTGATTGGTCCAAATGTGCAACCAGCATCCAACAACCCCTTGAGATATCCCCGAACACCCATCCTCTCAGGAAAACTTGCCTCTCTCATTTTCAGAACAACCACTAATGGTTGTAAGAGATCTCTTGGGCACGGGGAGGAATATTTGGGAAACTAAAGTAATTTGTGATGAGTCAGAGGGACTGAAAGATCACGCAGAGCAGGAGAGCTGGCAATTGTATGCCTTGAAGCAGCTGAATAATTCTTGCCTGCTTTCAGCACTGTGATGTTTGGAACATCAGATGGGATGAAACTAAAACAAGTTTCAGTCCTGTGTTTGGCACTAAGCTTCTCTCCCACTACAGTGGTAATTTGATCTATCCTATACTTGCCAACAGATTAAATTTCCTAAAATCTCACTCACCTTCTCAGCAACCTTCAATCATTTCTCCATTCATTATAGTGTTAGCTGTATTACTTGTCACTCAAGAGTCAACTTCCTATAGACCAAATGCCTGAAAACCTAGACTACTCATTGATTCTCAAACATATCCCATAACTTACATCCAAGTCCTTGCTCTCAATCTGTCTCTTCTTTGGAGAATTTCTTACCCCTTCCAATCAGACGGTATTTCCCAATGCTTCACATAGCACTTGGCTTTATAATGTGACAAATTGTCTAACCTAAGCTGTATTTCCCAGTTACCTTTTCTGTAGATTAGGGTGGGCTCTAAGAGATTCTTTTTTAAAAAAACATTTATTTTATGTATATTTTACATCATTCTTCCTTTTTTTTATGAGCTATGCTTTCTTCTCCCTAAAATATCCTTGTGGGGGATTTATAGGGCAGAAGGAAGGCAGCAGTCATCTTTCTGCCCACTCACAAACATCATCACCATCTGCTGTATATTTTAGGCGGCAGCCATAACCGCAACTGCTCTGTCTTTCCCTATATCCTATTGCAGCCCTTCTAACTTCTGGACCAGGTTGTGCATTTAGCTAAGTCAAAGTCAGAGGTCACAAGAATGGTGACAGTTTCAGTTCATCTTTGAGACTTACAGTGCCCGTGTGTCGGTTCCACCTTCTTTAGCTTCCCCCACTTTGCATTCATCTTCCCTCCCCTCCTGCCCGACCTTGGACTTTAAAATACAGTATCAGATACAAAGACAACCCCCTACAGAGATCATTTATTCATTTCCACAGTTGTCAAGTCTTTGTGATAAATCCATGTATTAAAAAAATCCCTTGTGTAGAAGAAAACATAGGCAAAGCACTCAATGACATAGACCTCAGGAACATCTTTAAGGATTCTTCTCCAGAAACAAGAAAAACAAAGGAGAAGATAAAACAGCTGGGACTACATCAAGCTAAAAGCTTCTGTAAAGCAAAAGAGACAATAATTAAAACAGAGATATCCTAGTGAATGGGAGAGAATATTTGCACACCATACAACAGATAAAGGAAGGATATCAAAGTTTCTACAAAGAGCATATACAGTTCAACAAAAACAAAGCAAACAACCCCCAGTCAAAAAATGGGCAGAAGAACTTAAAAAATCACTTCTCCCAAGACAAAATGCAAATGGCCAACAGGCATATGAAAAAAAGTTAAACATCACTAGTGAGTTATCAGGGAAATGCCAATCAAAACCATAAAAAGATACGACCTCATTCCGGTAAAAATGGCCCACATTTTAAAAACTGGAGACAACATATGCTGGAGAGTATGTGAAGATAAAGGAACCGTCTTACACTGCTGGTAGGAATGTAAACTTGTCCAGCCATTATGGAAAGCTGTGTGGAGATTCCTTAGAACACCAAAAATGGAGCTACCCATATGCTCCAGCTCTTCTGGGAATCAGCACTCCTATGTTTATTGCAGCAATACAATTGCCAAGATAATTTGCCAACAACTCAAATGCCCCCAAATAAGCAAATGAATCAAAAAGTTGTGCTATATTTATACAATGGAATATGACTCAGCACTCAAAAAGACAAATTCATGACATTTGTGATAACATGGATGGTGCTAGCTGAAATAAGTGAAAAGGAAAAAATTAAATACTGGGTGGTCTTGTTAGGGGGAAGGGTAGTCCTAAATAAATTACACAAATGGGTTTGTGGACTCCAACCCCCTCTCCAGACCACCAATGTTCCAGTGTCACAAATTCAATATAATAATTATCAAAAAGTAAATCACTGGGACCTGAGGGTGGAGTTAAGCAGCCAAGCTGGCTATAAAACCAGAGAAGTGAGAATTGGGCTCGCTCTTCCTTTAAAGTCATCTCCCCAGGGTCCTCCCTGGTGGCGCAATGGATTAAGCAACACACTATGAAGCAAACCGCAGCCACTGCAGCACGAGTTCGATCCCTGCTGCCGGCCAGGGAGGGGACCCACATGGTGCAGCAGACCTCTCCTGCCTCGCCCGCTGCTCCCCTCAGCAGTGTGTTTCAGTAAGTCTGCCTGTTCTGCTCCCCACTCTGTTTCTAGTGGATCCTCTCACCCCCTGCACTTCTGGCCTGTACCCCAGCTCTTATACGCATAAATAAATAAAAATCTTTAAAAAAAAAAGAAAATGTGATATATATACCTACATACACATATACTACATTTTTAAAAAAAACAAAGTCATCTCCCCTGAGTTCCAGCTAGAAAAATCTTGTAAAATATTTACAGATTTGTATCCCTCTCTTCTCTTTGTGTTATTCCTATTTTATTCCCCTTCTCTTCTAAAATAAAATCCTTTAATAACTTTTGTCATGTATGCCTGCAGTTAAAACTTATTATAAAAAACCTTTCGAGTGTGCGGATAAAAACCCTGTCAGAGAAGCCCATTTTACATTAGGGTTACCCTGTAACAGTCTCACTTATATGTGGAATAGAGAGAAACCAAACAAAAGGTCAAGAAAAAGTCAAAACTAGTATGCTGACCATAGAACTGAAGCATACAACAAAGGACGTGGTTGTAACACATGGGAGGGTTAAGCACAAGGGAATATGGTGATGGTTCATGGGTGATATAGTGGGTGAAGTAAGGGGACTACAATTATGTAAGAAAAACTTTAGTTAATAAAAATAAATAAATGAATATTAAATTATATAAAAAATAATAAAGTGCAATACCCATTGGTCTAGCAAAAAAAAAATCTTTGTGGTTCTGCTTCTCTGGTTAAACTTGAATGTGAATTTCTTGAGGACAGATACAATACCTTTGACAAATTTTATAGGTTATAAAATATTTTTACATTAACAGTTTCACAATCAGGGCCATAAAATACAGTCAGCATTGAGCAACATTAGTTTTCCTATGCTGCCATTCAAGAGTTTTTTTTTTAAATTACAGAACACTTTAATATTTTACTGATTTTTTTTTCTAAAAAGACAGTCTTTTTTATTAAAATTAACTTATTTTTTTAAAAAAGATTTATTTATTTGTGCATACAAGCACTGGGGTACAAGCCAGAGGTGTGGGGGGTAAGAGGATTCACCACAGAGAGTGGGGAGCAGAATAGGCAGATCAACCAAAGTACACTGCTGAGGGGAGCAGCAGGCACAGCAGGAGAGGTCTGCCGCACCATGTGGGTCCTCTCCCTGGCCAGCCGCAGGGATCGAACTCGTGCTGCAGTGGCTGTGGTTTGCTTCATAGTGTGTTGCTTAACCCACTGCACCACCAGGGAGGCCCAAAATTAATTTATTTATACATATTTGACATCAATTGTAGTCCCCATGGAGTTCCCACCATCATTTCCCTAGTGTACCATCACCTCAGTCCCTTGTGCTCTTTCTGCCCTCATCCCAGTCCCTCCCTCCCCAACCCTCATTGTGCCTTTGAATTGTCTTTGTCTTTTGGTTTTTGTATTTTTTAATTGTTGTTATTGTTCTTTTCCTTGAGCCCTGTTTTTTGTTTGTTTCTTTATATTCCTCTTATTAGTAAAACCATCCGATAATTTTCTCTTGCCTTTTGACTTACTTCACTGTAAATTCCTTCTAGCTACATCCGTGTTTCCACAAATGTCTCTAGTTTATCTTTTTAATTGGTGAATAATATTCCATTGTGTATATATATTACATCTTCTTGATCCAGTCATCTACTTTTGGTCATTTGGGTTGTTTCCAGGTCTTACCAGTTATAAATAGTGCTGCAATAAACATAAGGGTACAGGTTCTCTTTTGAAATGATGTCTTTGTGTCCTTTGGGTAGATCCCTAGGAGCGGAATTACTGGGTCATATAGTAGCTCTATTTTTAGTAGACCGAGGAACCTCCATACAGCTTTCCATAGTGGCTGGATTAACTTGCATTCCTACCGGCAGTGTAGTAGAGTTCTTTTTTCTCCACATCCTCACCAACATTTGCTGTTGTTTTTTTTGGTATGTGTCATTCTTACTGGTGTAAGGTGGTATCTCATTGTGGTTTTAATTTGCATTTACCTGATTAAGAGGGATGTTGAGCATTTTCTCATGTGCCTGTTGGCCATTTGCATGTCCTCTTTGAAGAAGTGTCTTTTAAGGCCTTCTGCCCATTTTTAAAAAGATTTTATTTATTTATTTTTGCATACAAGAGCCGGAGTACAGGCCAGAGTTGCGGGAGGTGAGAGGATTCACCAGACAGAGTGGGGGGCAGAGCAGGCAGACCGACTGAAACACACTGCCTAGGGCAGCAGCGGGCGTGGCAGGAGAGGTCTGCTACGCCATGTGGGGCCCCTCTCCCATAGGCGGCAGGGATCCAACTCGTGCTGCAGTGGCTGCGGTTTGCTTCATAGTGCGCTGCTTAACCCACTGCGCCATCAGGGAGGCCCTCTTCTGCCCATTTTTGACTGGGCTATTTACTTTGTTTCTCTTGATTCTTATGAGTTCTTTGTATATCTTTGTGATCAGTCCCTTGTCAGTTGTGTGTAGTGCAAAGATTTTTTTCCCAACTGGTGGGGTGTCTCTTTGTTTTGGTTAATGTTTCTTTTGCTGTACAGAAGCTTAAAAAGACAGTCTTTTAAGATGTCCATGTGACAGCAAGCACAAACCAGTACAAAAGAAGGGAATGTTGAATTTCAGAGCAAAACACTAACAGCACAATCAGGGAATCAAGTGAAAGCAACCATTTACAAAGAATGGAATTACACATTCATATTCAATCAGATTTTTTTTACCTTTACATCATTGTTTGATTTCTTCCCTCAGGTGTAAGCCCCATAATATTCCTACCCCCAAATAACCTGTGAACTGTGACCTTAGTCTTCTGTGCTCTTCACTCTCCATTTTTGACTTCTCTCCTTCTCCCTCCCCTGTGGTATATCTGTGATTTATAATTTGCAAGTTTTGTCTTTTCTTTTTCCTTGACCCTTGTTTGGTTTCTCTGTATTCCTCCTATAACTGAAGCCAGCGGATATGTATGTTTTCTTTCTGACTTATTTCACTGAGCATTGTCCCTTCCAGCTTCACCCATATTGCTGTGAATGGCATGAATTCATCTTTTTTGATTGCTGAGTAGTATTTCACTGTGTATGTATATCACATCTTCTTGATCCAGTCATCTGTTTTTGGTTATTTAGATTGTTTCCATATCTTAGCTATTGTAAATAGTGCTAATGAACATAGGAATGCAGGTTTCCTTTTGAACTGATGTTTTTGTGGTCTTTGGGTAGATTCTTAGGTGTGGAATTGCCGGGTCATATGGTAGATCCACTTTTAGTAACTTGAGTGTTCTCCACACAATTTTCCATAGTGGTTGCGCCAGTTTGCTTTCCTACCAGCAGTGTAAAAGGGTTCATTTTTCTCCACATCCTCACCAACATTTGTTGTTCTCAGTTTTTTAAAATACGGTCCATTCTTAATAGATTGAGGTGATATCTCATTGTGATTTTGATTTGCATTTGCCTGTCAATCAGGATGTTTTAAGCATAATGAAGGGAATTGTGAACAGTGAATGAAGGAGGGGCTATGTTTACTTTCAAAAGCCATTTTATATATAAAACAACAACAACAACACTTTGGTTCAAGTTCAACCATATGAGAAGTGGAGGTTAAATCTGCCTACACAGTTCAGCGAATATTACAAACAAATGCCAAGTAAGTTAAGCCTCAGTGTTGATGTCAAAATGGCTAAGCATTTCTAAACGGATACTGATTCCACCAGGACTAGTCTCATCAATCTGGGTTCATAACAAAATTCCTTTGCAATTTGTAGCAGAAGGCCAAAGCTTTACTTGAACCCAGTTCACTCCAAATAATGCTCATGCTTCTAGTTTTAGCAGGTTGTGGAATCATAAGTGGTTCCCACCATTTTCTAGGTGAAGGTCTTCAAATTGTGGGGGATTTAAATTCAGGAAAGCCACTAAAGAAGGGGCATACTATGATTTTCTGGCACTCACAGGCTATGTGCTTGCCATCTCTGCCAAGGGTGGACTTAGCTTTGTTTTTAAGCCCCATGATCTCCAACAGTGGTGAAGTGAAACTGGACATCCCACATGCCAGAAAAAGACGCCCAAAATTCTCATCCCAGTCTGCTGCTGAAAGAACAGCAGACTACCAGGGGCTATTATTAGGAACCATGCTCCTGTGAATTCTGTGGAAATGAAAGCCTGTTTCAGTTCATGCCAAGTCTATTCATGATCCGCCAGTGATCCTTAATCATCACAGCTGTTCAGTTAACAAATGGATAATGTTTAGAAATGGCATCCTGGTTTCCTTCCCCATATTTCTGCCCTTGAGCCTTGACCCACTCAATTTCTTCTACGGCCTACTTCTGCTTTTTTGTTATTCTGGTTGCACCATCTTCATCTGCACACCCTGAACTTGAAAGACTTTGTCCTCTTTCACCCAAGACTCCTCTTCTTCAACCCTATTAGAGCAGTTCCTCTTGCCTTTGAGTATGTTGGGAATCTTCTTCCCAGTGAGGGTCTTGTTGAGAAAGGTAAGGCTGTCCTTGAAATCCAACCTACTTCTTGTTGTGCATTTTGCCATGCATTGTCTTGGGCTGCAGCTCTGCGGAGACAACCTCATCTTGAGTAGGGACTGAATTTTCATCTTCATCTTTTATGGGCCTCTTATTTTTGAGGATGATGGTGGGGATACTTGATTAGGAATTACTCAGTCTCTCCAGTCCAGTTTTGAGAAATCAGCCTTAGAAACTGGTCCACTGGACCGTGCTAAATGCGTCTCTCAGAGTCTTTAATGCCAGAGGTGGTTGGAATATTCTGCAGCTTCCTTGCAGATTCCCTAAATGACTTTTCCACAGGCTTTGGTGACTCACAAGAAGTACAGTATTCTCAGCTGGAAGAGGTCACAGGACAAGTCCTGTACTACAGGATGTGCCAAATTTCTTTTCACCAATAATGTTCAGGAGATCATCTCTTAGTGTCTGAGTTGCAGGGCTCTTGGGCATGTTTTTCAAAGCTTGGAAATTTTTTCAAATTCTTTCTTTTGAATACAAATAATGACAATAACCTCCTTGACCAGTTTTCTACTGGATTCAATCACTATCTCTGTCAGTGTAAGTTCCATCTCAGTCATCTCCAGCACATTGATAGCTGATTTCAGTGGTGTGAGCTCAGCCTCTGTATCAAAGGAACAGTTTACTTTTTCCCTTTCTTCCTTTTTAAAAGATTTATTTTTATTTATTTATGCATACAAGAACTGGGGTGTAAGCCAGAGGTGTGGGATGTGAGAGGATTCACTAGAGACGGAGTGGGGAGCAGAACTACTGAATCTATTGAAATACACTGCTGACTGGAGCAGCATGTGAGATAGGAGACATCTGCTGCCTCATATGTAGCTTAGTTCCCTGGCTGGGGATCAAACTCTGGCTGAAGCAGTGATAGCACTGTGTCTTAACTTCTAGGCCACCAGGGAGGCCCCCTTTCCCTTTCTTCAATGCACAACAGACACTGCAATAACCTGAGCAGTAGGGGGCACAACATGCTCCTCAACCGAGGCCTGACAAGCAAAGCCTGTATGATGTCCCAGATCTGCCTGCCTCTTCCAATCTTCCTCCTCCCTATCACTACCCCCCTTGTCACCCGCCTGTCCCTTGGCCTCGCCCCCACAGCACTTGCTCAGGGCACCCTATCCAGCCCTCATGAAGGATGCCCTCCCACCTGTGGCCTACTGCCCGCTGCTACATGGCCACTAACTTCTCCTCCTGTCTTCAGTCTGATCACCGCGCCCCTCCCTGCCGTCCTGGTATGCAAGTTTGAAGGGACTGTCACTTCCTCTTTCATGTTGAACAATATCCCAATTATGGTCACCACAAGCATTTGCAGTAGACTGCACAAAGATGCTTATCCTCCTTGTTCTGAAGAGAAAATGTAATGGGGAGGGTTGCTTCGTTTGAATAATGAAGTAACTTGCCTGGTGTCAGGCAATGACTAGGAGACAGAATCCCTTAATGCACAGGTAGTGCAGTCTACTCTGTTATTTTTCAAAGGTTCCAAGTCTTTGTTCCTGATCTATCAGGCTAAAGCACGGGTGAGGAGCTGATGCCCCTTATTCTCCAATTTTTCTGTCTATCATTTTCCTTTGCCTTCAAAGTCAGTTATGAGTGAATTGACAGTAAAGTCTACTTAACCAAAGGAAACACTCATTGAGAGATGAATTGACCTTTGCCCTTTCCATGGCCAAAGCATTCTCAGAACAAAATGGCGATAGCCACCCAGGTTGAGGAAACATCTGTGGTTGGGACATCATCCAGGCAAGGGTTTATCAAAGCCCCTTCATGAAATATAAATTCCTGAGAGATGGTGTTCCACCAGAGCTGCTAAAATTGTTTCCATCCATAATGAGAGAGGGAAAAGCCTTAGAAGAAAGCAGAAGTGAAAAATGGAAGGAGAGGGAAAAGTGAGCTAATAATATAATTTGACTTACTGGATACCTTGAGTTCCCAATTACATAGTCAGTTATTCTTTCAGCTTAAATCACTTTGGAGGTGTTTCTGTCACAGGTAATTAAAAATCCTTGAACATTAAGGATATTACTAAACTGAAAATTTTGAGTTAGAGGTCAAAAACCAAAAAATATTGCTAATTACAGTGTTTAATGTCTGCAGTCTGAGTTCTCACCTCAGTTCTATGAGTTTTGCAAGTCTCCTCTTCTCTGGGTCTATGTTTGCCCACCAATACAAATAAGCGATTTTATCAAACAATCTCCCAGGGCATTTCTATCTCTGACATTCAAAATAACAATAAACATGATTCTTTCTGAATTTTTTTTTAAAAAGTAATTTTTTTAAACGTCCTCATTTTCTCACAATATAAGATTTCTCTCCTCAGGTGCTGTCCCCATAGTTTTCCCACCATCAAAGTGCCCACAATCTTCCACCACACACCACGCACTCCTCCACCACTGATCTCTACTCTCCTCCACTCCCCTCTTCCTGAGTGCCTCAGATCTACCTTCTGCTTTCAAGGGTCAGTCGTAAAATTTGTCTTTGTCTGATCCTTTGTTTAGTTTCTCTAGATTCCATATATAAGTGAAACCATCCAGTATTTGTCTTTGTCCTTCTGACTGATTTCATTTAGTGTAACCCCTTCCAGCTCCACTGATGTTGCTGCAAATGGTATATGTTTATTTTTTTGATCACTGAGTAGTATTCCATTGCAAAATTCTTAACTTCTGGAGTGGTAAAAAACATCATGTTGGGAGTAGGTGAGAAAGACTCTAGTCTCATCTTTCTTCTGTTTAGCCAGGGGAACTTAGTCAAGAAATTTCTCCTCTTTGGATGCACTTGTCCTCCCAAGCCCCTGTTCAGAAATCACACTTGGCCACTCTGAGGCTTTGCTATAGCTCTAACATATTAGGCTTCTTGTGTTTCTGAGACTTTGTCCCTAAATCAGGTCAGGAACATTTCTACATATCCTGTTTCTCTGGCTGTTTGTGCATTTTTCTATTTTCACAGTATGTAAAATATGTTCTTGATGAGTCTCTCAACCTTGAAAACTTTTGTCCTTCTTCTAGGGAAAGACCCATGTAGCCCCACTCTGACTCGCCCAGGAAAGGTTAAGATGTTTTGATCTTTAACTTGGTTATGACTCAGTCTTTTGAAATAATTCAATCAAAAATTTTTCTTCTATTCCACTACCTTGTCCATTTGGACAAAAAGGGAGGGGAGAAAGAGGATGAGTGGCAAAGATGGAAACAGCTTTCTGCACTAGTTGGGGGTATTCTAATGATAAAAGTTAGAGATGAAGAGCGACTTTTACCCTAAGCTCCCCATTTTCAGAGGCTAATGGCTTCAAGGAATACAAATGAGTACATGTTTCAGACGTCAAAGACCTGACTTCTTGGACAATGGACATTTGTTAAACAGACCATTATCTACTCCAGTGAATCACATCATGATAGTGTGATTGGTTTTGTGGCATGAAATGTGTATTTCTTAGGATTCTAAGCAATGGGTTACATGTGTTTATTTAGTAAAGAAAAAATCATTGATTTGAATCTGAAATCTATAAAAAAATGAGCTTGAAATAATCAAGCATCTACAACAAGATGACAGAAACTCACTGTTGCTCTTGTGACAGTTTCCATGGCCGTGATATTGTTTACTAAAGAATCGCTCTTTACAAATTCAAATTATAGTGAATTGCTTCCCCTAGATTTCATTTCTCCTCATGAAATATATTGAGTTGAGTTGAAGCATAAAGGGTTGGTCATTATATATCTCAGTGGTCATATTTCCAAGTATTATTTTCATGCTGAATTAAAATTTGTTTCTTGGCTTCTGAAGATTCATTGGTAATTCAAGGACTCATTTTGGGGTGGTTTTGTGCCAAGATATAACTAGATAACAGGTCACTGTGTAACATTTGCAGCATTCTAGTTTATTTGAGGTATCTTAAGAGGTGTTTATACTGCATTTAGCTTTGTCTTGTGCTAAAGAAGTTACCCAAGTCCTGAAAAATAATTTTATTACTATCATCATGCTCATGTTGAAGTCCAACAGAGGTAAGGACTTAGTTTTTTTCTTCACTCAACCAATACAAATTTATTGAAAAAATACCTCCTATATACCTGTCCTTGACATCATATCTGGAGATGCAAAGTAAATGATATGGTCTCTGAATTCAGTGTTGCTCAATATCTAGCAAAAAGTCTAATGGTTAGCTCGAAGTCTATTGACTGATAGTGCAGTAACCAAATTTAGTGGGGTAAGTAACATTATGGTGCAAAGTAAACACACAGTAGTATGAGGTAAGCTGCGTTTTGAAAGATGATGAGCTAGCAAAATAATGACGTGGAAGAGAGGCTCCTGGGCAGAAGGTATGGCATGTTCAAAGAAAGTCATAGGGGCATGAAAGAATATTTGGGGGTACTGCCAATGTTTTACTGTGACTTCAGTAAAGAACTTCATAAGGTAGAGTGGGTAGGAGGTGAGAGTAAAAGAGTAGGAAGAGACCTCAGTTTCCAGAAACAGTAGTTTATACTTCATCCTTTATACTACTAGAAACCACCAAAGGACTCTACTTTGAGAACTCATTTGTGTGAATTCTCCTAGAACCAATATTGAAGAAAGGATTAGACAATAATGGAGTATGGAGTATAGCAATGATTTACATGACAGAAGGTGATGGTCTAAACTAAAATAGAAGCAGAAAGTACATTGAGAAGTGAAATAATTGAAAATCAACAGTGATTGCACATGGGCTATGACTGGATGTGGGGATATAGGAGTGATTGAAAATGTAGGAGAATAAGTGGATGGACTGAAAACATACTAAGCTTGTGTGTGAGGAGAAAAAAGAAGGTAAGCTAACCCCACACCTAGTCGGTGGTGAGAGGAGGAAAAGAAGAGGGAGAGAACAGATGGAATGAAAATAGAGAAATCAAAGAATAGGAGGTCTCAATGAGATGAAAGATCATGTACAGAGGAGTAGACTGAGAGAATGGCATGATTAAGAAGTTGTGGTTTATGACTGGGATATTTTAACTTAATTTCTTACCCAAATTATGTTTATTGAGGTAAAATAGGTTTATAGCTTTGCATATTTTCTGAGGGTTAAAAATTTTAATGTATATTTTCACACCATACCCACCAGTGATGCTCCAAAAATCTTCACCATGTTCCACTGTATCCCGTTCCTCCTCCACTCCCACTCCATCACCCTGCCCATCTGGTTGTCTCAGTTTTACAGCCAATATTGAGTTTATTATTGATTTTGTTTTGATTGACCCTTTGCTATGCTTTATAATATACATATAAATGAAACCACCATTATTTGTATTTTTCTTTCCGACTTACTTTGCTTAGCATTATCTTTTCCAAGTTTTGTCCATGTTGCGGCAAATGGCAAACATTCATCTGCTTCATTCCTTTGTCATTGGGCACTTTAGCTATTTCCATAACATGGCTATTGTAAATAGGGCTGCAATGAATTAGTGTTTTTGTCTATTTCGGGTAGATCCCTACCTAGGAGTGGAATTACTTAGTATATAGTAGATGCATTTTCAGTATTTTGAGAAACTTTCATGCTGTTTTCCATATGAACTTGGACAGTTTACATTACCACCAAGAGTGGATGAAGGTTCCCTTTCCCCATGCCCTCCCCAACAATTTTTTTCTGGTCTTTTTCATAGGGGCCATTCTCGTGGTTATGAGCTAGTACCTCATCGTGGTTTTGATTTCTATTTCCCAGATGATAAACCATGATGAACATTATTTCATGTGCATATCTTAATAAGTTCACATTTAATGGAACATAAGAATGGCCACTCTGACTTCATTTCCATAGCTCAATCCTACATAGGATCTACAGCGCCACAACAAAGCTGCTCTGGACTGAATAGCTTTTGAAATAGGTTGATGCACTTGAATATGTGTGCACTCTGTTCCAAATGACCTCTGTGCAACTCTCGCTGTATCTTATTAACAAGCATAGCCTTGGTGACTTTGTGTACTGAGGCACATTGACCCTTTATGCTTCGACTCAACTCAATATATTTCATGAGGAGAAATGAAATCTAGGGGAAGCAATTCACTATAATTTGAATTTGTAAAGAGCGATTCTTTAGTAAATGATATCACGACCATGGAAACTGTCACAAGAGCAACAGTGAGTTCCTGTCATCTTCTTGTATGGAAAAAAGTGCTATTTAAACAAATGATGTTTTAGTTCACCTTTCATTTCTATGCTAGCCCACTCTACAAATTCAAGGGATTATACGCGTGTATATCTGTCCACAACCTGAAGAACAAACTAGAAGATGGCTCATTTTTTGCATTCCCATAATGTCCAAGAACAAACCAATGGTTTAAGCTATTCAGGCTCACAAACTGAGAAATATATCAAATAAACAAGTTCACTTAACCTTCCATCTTGTTTCAGACTTTTAGAAAAAAGTGCACCAGAGGAGCAAATATAGCTCTTTGCTTATTAAGAACACCTAGGCAACATTCTGTGGATCTAAACAGTTGAAGCTTGATTTTTTTTCCCTACTCATATCTCTACAATGACAATTAGTACCTAAAATGACTTCCATAATTTGTTATTTTGGCTATCAGGTGTTAAAATAACTTTTCAGTATAATCCGCACAAGCTCTGATTGTGTTTATTTGTCAAATGTGGTAGGGAGTCAGGATATAAATCATAGGTTACAAAAAGAGTTTGGTTTTTTTGGTTATTATTTTTCCTTTATTTATATATATTTGACATCAATTGTAATCCCCATGTATTCCCCATCACCATCTCACCAGTGCACCATCACCTCAGTCCCTCGTGCTCCCATCTGACCTCAATCATCCCCCTCCCCCTTCCCCACCAAGTGTCCCCAATTTGTCCTTGTCTTTTCATTTTTGGTTTTTGTTGTGTCTTTATTGTTATTGTTATTATTATTATTGTTCTTATTCCTTT
>JAGFMF010011954.1:1575702-1633366 GCA_019455555.1 Galemys pyrenaicus
AACATAGGGGTGCAGGTATTCTTTTGAATCAGTGTGTTTGTGTCTTTTGGGTATATTCCTAGGAGTGGGATTGCTGGATCCTATGGAAGTTCCATTCTTTGTAGATTGAGGAACCGCCATACTTCTTTCCATAATGGTTGGACCAGCTTGCATTCCCACCAGCGGTGTAAGAGAGTTCCTTTTTCTCCACATCCTCGCCAACATTTGCTGTTGCTACTTTTTTTGATATGTGCCATTCTCACTGGGGTGAGGTGGTATCTCATAGTGGTTTTGATTTGCATTTTTCTGATGACAAGAGAAGTTGAGCATTTTTTCACATGCCTGTTGGTCATTTGCATGTCCTCTTTGGAGAATTGCCTTTTTAGCTCTTTTGCCCATTTTTTGACTGGATCGTTCACTTTGTTTCTGTTTAGTCTGGTTAGTTCTTTGTGGATCTGTGTGATAAGGCCCTTGTCATTAATGTTGTATGCAAAGATTTTCTCCCAGTTGGTGGGTTGTCACTTTGTTTTGGTTAGTGTGTCCTTTGCTGTACAGAAGCTTTTAAGTTTGATGTAGTCCCACCTGTTTACCCTCTCCTTCACTATCTTTGCTTTAGGTATTGCATCTCTAAAGATGTCATTGATGTGTAGGGTTTTGCCTACTTTTTCTTCTAGATATTTTATGGTTTCAGGTCTTATGTCTAAGTCCTTAATCCATTTTGAGTTGATTCTTTTGCATGTAGCAGTCCAGTTTGCCCAGCACCACTTATTGAACAAGCTGTCTTTATTCCAGTGCATATTCTTTGCTCCTTTGGGTTACAAAAAGAGTTTGTTTTTAAAATGAGAAAGAATGTGGAAAGAACTCAGCTATTGATATGAGAAGTGAAATTTACAGACTCTGAAGGGAAATAAGACATATACACAGAGAACTCTGGTAAGAGATATGATATGATCAGGGCACAAAGAGCAACACAACGCACACACTGTGAGATCCTGTAAGGTGGTTTTTGAGAATAGTGTATATGGTCTTGGCTTTAAAAAAAAGACAAGATTTTGAGATTGAAGGCAAATAATATCTGCTTGAGAATCACTCAGAGAAAGGTCAGTATCTCTTTTCGGCAGGAGCTGAATGTGCATGACAGGAAGGGCAGGGAAGAGTGATAAAGGTAGATTGGACTCAGGTAATAAAGGGCTTGGATGCAGGAAGGAATAAAGAGTGCTGAATGCCAAAGTTGAAAAACCAATTACGAGGCTTTTGCACAAGTCTAGGTCAGGGAAGAAGTCTTGAAGCGGAGTCAGTGCCAGTGGACGAAGAGGGCACAAACTGAAAAAGATACTGTAAAGCTGAATACAAAAGTCTAAATAATCAAGACCCTCTTTCTCTCTGTACCAACATTTAAAGTCTTCTCTCCAGTAAACGAGAGGTAAGTGTGGGAGTGCTGCAGTTGACTGAATCAAGGGGTAAATGAACATGTGGTCACTTCAGGGGCTTATTTGATTATCAAACGGCATATTCCTTCTGATAATCAGTAGTGCAAAGGCATGGTGCCAGATTTTCTTAGCAGATAGCATAGCTGGCCACATGCTTTCAAATCCGAGAACGCATTCTGCCTCCCTTCCACATATATAACTCCTGAGATGGCATTTATCCTTACTGCTAAGCCAATGGCTTCAAAAAAGACTCCATTTGATCATGAAGGCTCCACTATTAGCAGAATGGCCTCAGTAACGACTTTTGTGTTTGCACTTCCAATGTTTTAGCGATTCTTAGAATTATAAAATTGAAGATTGGAAAGGGCCTTTTTCTTTGCTGTATGATATTCCATGCATGGATATATGATATACGGTACCCGTCAACTAATTCTCTTAGGGGGAAAGGTAGTCCTGAAGGGATTACGCAAATAGGTTTATGGACTCCAACCCCCACTCCAGACCAACAATATCCAAGAACCATAAATCCTATTATCAAAGAGTGGATCACTGGGACCTGAGGGTGGAGTTAAGCAGCCAGACTGGGTATAAAACCAGACATGTGGGCCTTGGGACGGGGGGCTCTCTTCATTTGGAGTCAGCTCTCAGCATGCTGTTGGGTTCCAGTTCGGAGGATCTGGTAGGACTTTTACGGATTTGTATCCCTCTCCTCTCCTTGTGATATTCATTACTTTATTTCCTCTTCTTTTATAAATAAAACTCTTTATTAACCTTTGTCGTGTGTGCCTGCAGTTGGGGCTTATTTTAAGTGCCTTTCTAGCGTGTGGGTGAGGACCCAGTCAGGCAAAACCATTTTTATTAGGGTTGCCCTGTAACAATTCAACTAGCAAAACCATTAGAATCCTCTATAAAATTTCCACCAAAAACTAAAATAAAATTCCCACCAATAGTTATATAGCCTGTGCTTGAATATCCCCAATAATGAGGCCCTCATTCCACTTTTGGCTTGTCCTCAATATTATTTCTGTAACAATTATTGTGTCACTATCTTACTCTTCTGGGTAACTACTCTTGGTGTCTTTATTAACTTGATCTCATTTAATCACTGCAACATTTAACTTTACAGAATAGGAAACTGAGAATCATAAAAGTGACTTGCCTAGTGTTACAAGTTGGTAAAGGGTTGAAGAGGGATTTAAGCTCTTAATTTTAATGATTCTGATGTTCCCTACATTATCTAAATGAAGACTATAATTACAAAAAGAAACTGGTGAATATTTTAAGTGGTTATTAAGGAATGAAGCAAATATGGATAGAGGGAAAGGGAAGAAACAGAAAGAAGAGTATCACAGGAGTCATCCTATCACAGTAGAAATCTTTAGGGAATTATTAAGAAATGGAATGAATAAAACTAACATTGATGGTGTTAAAACAAAGGTTTTAATATAGTATGTCCAAAGGTTGGGAGAGTCAAAGGGTCCCCCTGCCGATTTCTCATCATTAAAGTGCCCCCAAACAAGTCCAGTCTATTTATCCCAGTTTGGATAAAAATTGAAAGTCTGAAGGCTGAGCTGACAACAGGAGCCTGACCAACAATTGCTTGGGGCAGTGGTTATACCGGGCAACCAAGTTAAAGATTGACAAAAGGGCCAGTGTCCCTTGGTTTGAAACCTTATCGGGGACACAAATCCCTTTACACAAGAGTGGGAGAAATGGTCAGGGAGTGGAGAAGTTTGTAGGACTCCTTGATAATAAGAGCCTCATGCACCATAGTTCCAAAATTCATTGGTGAAGTCCTAACATCAGATTGGAAAAAGATAAAAGTGTAAGCGTTGATAAGATCATGAACACTGGAATGTTTAAGCAGGCTTTATCTAAAGAAGCTGTGTCTCTTTTACCCAGATGTTTTCTGAAAATGGATATTATGTAATGCTAGAGAACACGTTCCCCTACCTACTCCTGTAAATTCAAAACTTGTTTTGAAGTCCTAACCGAGGCTATCATTAGGAATGTGAGGTTTGATGGAATTAAGGTAAAAGTTTGTAGGAGGATTGCTGTTTGAACTGACTTTATGCAAGATGGTTTGTCTCTTTTGCCTGATTGTTTTATGGGGGAGGGCACAGCATCTGGCTGGGGAATGTTTCCCCTATCTGGTATTGTAAAACAGAAGGCATGTGAATCTGCCATTCAAGCATGTTATTTGGGCTTGCGAAATGGGAACCAGCAAGACTGCCCGCATACAGGGTGGGATAGAAGCTAGAATGCCACTGGGGATGAATTCTCCATGATATATGGCTAAACAGGCTGTGACCTGCATAACTCCATTGGTGACCATTCACCACTTGTACGGAACCCCTGATTTTCACCTCCTGGGGACAGGAGCGGGGACAGGGTGATCAGAGGCACTGGCAGCACTGCCACTGAAGGGCAGAGTCCTAAGGACAGCTGGGGCCCTTTAGTAGATGCCCAGTCATTAGTGCACTAAAACCTCCTCTTTGGTTGTTTTCTGCTTTCTCTGCTTGTCCTTATCTGCTAACTGAACTTCTGAAGAAGTTGGGTTCATAAAAGTCAGCCTGCTTGTCTTAGTTCTGGGAAACAAAGAAATAGAAAACGTTTATTCTGCAAGTAGACCTTGAGAGCTGAGGCCTCCTGGTGGCTAGAAGTGGTAGTGTTCAGTTCATACAGATGGAATATTTAAAAACCTGATCTGTTAGGGTTGCTCCCTTGACGAATAAGGTTTATTATCACCATGTTTCAGACAATAAAATTGATATTTCAAAGCCCGTCACAGGTCTTTAGATTTGTAGTCTACTTCCTTTTTTCGAATTAGGAAGTGGGACATTTTCCTGCTCCTGCCCCTGTATAGTAAAGGAGGGAGTTAAAGAAGCTGCTACAGATGTTAAAAAGGTAAGTTTCTGAAGGCTTTGGGGAGAGAGCTGTGACCCATGCAAATTGTGACTATCCAGCAAAAGTGAAGAAAAACCCTGCAAAATTAGAAAAAAAGCAGCAACTCCTCCCGTTGTGACACTTGATCGAAACTGTTGCCCACATATTGCCTACCATATCTGAAGGCCGGTTAATGTCTTGGCTTTCAGACGGTGTTCTGGTTGACTTGTGGTTAGGCAATAGAGAAGATTTTCCTGCCTTTCGATATCTTCTCTTGGAGCAACAATTTTCTATGGGAGCTTGGGGGGTCCTTAGGTTGGTTTCTTAAACAGTGTGAATACATGAAGGATTTTGAGTGAGCACTTTTGTTTTCACCTTAGATTATTATCAGGAAATTTCAGATGTTCAGGGGATTACAGAATTTTTGATACACTTTACCACATGAAGCAAGTTGTCACATTCCTGACAAGCAATCATTTGTAGGAGCAGGTCTAGTAGCAATTAAAAAGTTCACTTCTTAGAAAGATGGCCCATTGCATTTTTAGGTCTATTACAAACACAAATCCCTGAAGCACATACTTATAAGACAATGATCTTCCATATGTGACAAAGAAAACTGGGAACAGCTCTGAGGAGTCCAATTGTTCCAACAAATAGATTTGCTAACAAGTGTATTTTATTAATTAGGAATGAAATGGATATCATATTTACAAAATCCAGAATCTAGAGGTTTATCTACTTGTCTGAATCAGTTCTGCTTCTAAGGTTAAGATATCATCACCTCTAACGTGGCTCATTAATATATCCTTCTTTCTGTCTTTCTGTGCTTTCACTATCATGTGTGTAGAAGTGAATTTCTTTTTATTTATGCTACCTAGGATTCATTGGCCTTCTAGACTCACTGGATTTTTGCCTTTTATCTGTCCTGGAAAATTTTTGGCCATCATCCTCTTCCCCATTTCTCTTTTTTGTCCTTTTGGAGCTTAAATGTATTTTAGACCTGTCCTTCTGGAGCTTAAATTTAATGTAGCTTAGACCTTCTCTATATAGATCGGGTCTTTTATCAGCTATATTTCCTTTTATTCTTATAATTTGTTTCTTGAGGCAGAATTCTGAATGATTTCTTCCACGTAACAGTTGTTTAGCTTTCTGTTAGGCACAGCCATTAAATTCTCCATCACTGCA
Organism: Galemys pyrenaicus; assembly: GCA_019455555.1. Lineage (NCBI taxonomy): Eukaryota > Metazoa > Chordata > Mammalia > Eulipotyphla > Talpidae > Galemys > Galemys pyrenaicus. The sequence continues at coordinate 1,581,183 of JAGFMF010011954.1, forward strand.
TTTTTTTGTTTCTAGACATCCGATTTATTTTTCAAATTGACTGTGTCATTTTTATGGTGTTCTAGTGCCCTGCAGATATTTTAAGTTTATCTTCTAAGTCATAGTGATTATTGTCTTATAATTCTGATATCTGAAGTCTTTGTGAATTGTTTTTCATTGTCTATTATTCTTCTGACTGTCACAATGCATTTCCTTTTGTACACCAACTTATCTTTGACTATATGTTGACAGATTATTGAAAAATCATGTCAGGCCTAGCAGGCCTAGGAAGACAGAAAGTTCTCACAGAGAGTATTTTCACTTGCTTTTGACAAGACCACAAGTTCAGGGCTGGCAGGTCTTGGATCACTCAGGTGATGGTGATCACCTAGGATGCATGTCCATGCAAGGGCCTGCTATTTCTGGCTTATCCCAAAGATAATAAACCAGCCATTTAGTTTCAGTTTAAAGTGACGGAGGGGCTCATCAAACCTACTCATGTAGGACTTGAGCTTCAACTTTTGTTCCCCTTGCACATGAGGTCAACCACCTCCTGGCTCCTGGGTTCAGCAAATGCCCTCAGGCAGGAGTGCCTTTGTATGTTGGGTTTTCCTCTCTGTGTTCTTTTCTTTCAGATTTTAGCCTCCTTATTTCTTATCTCTTAATGAAGATAATTTCTTTTCACATTTCATTGTTTTTTAAAAAAGATTTATTTATGCATACAAGACCTGGGTACAGGCCAGAGGCATGGGGGTGAGAGGATTCACCAGAGACAGAGAGGAGCAGAACAGGCAGATCTACTGAAACACTGCTGAGGGGAGCAGCGGGTGAGGCAGGAAGGGTCCCCTGTGCCATATGTGGGTCACCTCCCTGGCCGGGGATTGACACAGTGCGGTGCTTAACCCCTTGCGCCACCAGGGAGGCCCCTCATTGTTTGTTTTTTAAAGAAAAAAATGTCTTCATTGGGACAGTTAGTCCAAATTACTTAGCCTGCCATTGCCAGAAGCAAAGGTAACACCCTGCTAACTGCTCTCCTTATTCCCAGTTTCTTCCAGTTCCTTCTTCAGAAGTTAATGCAATGTTTCTTCTCGATGGTGTCATACTTCTGCACAAATCCTTCAATGTCCTACTATTTAATGTAAAATAGAGGACTTTGGACTATGAGATCTAAAACTTTCTTGCTTCATTTATTTACTGGGCACAGATAGTGTGGCTCTCTACTAGGTGAGGTGCTACCTGTTCTTTCGCCTCTTACCTCTTGTCTTAGCTCCCATTGGCCTTATACTTCAGCCAAACTGGAATACTAATTATCATGTGGCAGAGCTGGGTTAGAATACAGATGGGCTAACTCCTAGGTCAGTATTATTTCCTCTATACTATGATCCCCAATTCAGGATTAAGTTCATTCAATCTGGGTATTAGTGGGTACTTTTATTAATTAACTAGGCAAAATCTTCAACAAGTAGCAATCATATTCCCCTTTTCATATCTCTTGTTGCTTTTGGGGCTATTTGTTGTGTGGGTAGGGGATATAAGGTCTGAAAGTGAATTCATTATTGCCATCAAGTTTTTGTCAATCTCAATAGTCACAAGGACACCTAAGGAAATAACTTCAGGCTTGCTTTCCATGATAATTGAAGGACTGATTTTGGAAGTTGATTCTATGGTGCTAGGAACAATCCACTTCCAAAGAAATCTACTCCCACCTGCTGGCAGTTGCTTGAAATAACCAGTGAAAGGCAACATACTGAAAAAAGACAGTGGGAGAAGTGGGTCAACCTGGAAATAGGGTTCCAATCTTGGCCTCTGCCACTATGTAACCTTGAGCCAACTCATCTTGTTTTTCTAGGCTTCCATTTCTCTGCATGTACAATTCTGGCGCTTAGAGAAAATGACCTGAAATGGCCTTTCTGTTTTTGACTAGTAAGGATTGTCTCCACAATCCTAAATGACCAGAGACAAGGGGTGCAGGATTAAGAGCAATAGGAGTAAACCAACTTGATGGGGCCCTGGGGTGTTGAAAGATCCCAGAGGGTCTTGACTTCTGCACAGGAAAGAATTCTTGTGGGAGTCAGAATAAATTACTTAGAAATGACTCTTTAAGTAAAAAGGGAAGAAGATTTGTTAAGAAAAGGGAAAAAGTGGGCCTCCCTAGTGGTACAAGAGGTTGAGCACCACACTGTGGGACTTCCGCAGCCACAGCAAACAGGAGTTCATTTCCTGGCCAGGGAGGGGACCCACATGGCACAGCAGACCTCTTCTGCCTCAACCACTGCTCCCCTCAGCAGTGTATTTCAGTAGAGCTGCCTGTTCTGCTCGCTACTCTGTCTCTGGTGAATCCTCTCACCACCCCCTCCCCCTGCCCCGCGCCTCTGACCTGTACCCTAGTTCTTGTATACATAAATATTTTAAAAAATAGGAAAGGAAAAAGGGGCATTTTCATAGGCACAAATGGGCAGTTCTTAAAGGGCAAGAAACTACCTTTTGAAAGGGGTTGGATTATGAGAAAAAGAGACACATGCATAGACATGGAATAGGCAGTCTCGGAACAGGATCTTACTTTGCCAAAATATAGGGTGTTCTTGTATAGTGTTCTTAAGAGGGATTTCTCATTGTTTCGGATTGTTTTGGTAGAATTTCTCACTTTAAACATAAGTTTGTTTGTTAAAAAGATTGTTAACTTCAGGGCCTCCCTGCTGGCGAATGGGTTAATGCAATGCACTGTGAAGCAAACCACAGCCACTGCAACATGAGTTTGATCCCTCCCACGGGCCAGGGAGGGGACCCACATGGTGCAGCAGACCTCTCCTGCCTCACCCCCTGCTCCCCTCAGCTGTGTATTTCAGTTAATCTGCCTGTTCTGCTCCCCACTCTGTCTGGTGGATCCCCTCACCTCCCTGGACTCTGGCCTGTACCCCAGCTCTTGTAAGTATAAATAAATAAATCTTTAAAAAAAAGAGATCGTTAACTTCATCTACCCCACCTCCAGTTCCTGACCTTGCCTGCAGGTCTTCCATAGCCAATTTAGTAACAGTGTTAATCATCCCTATCTTCACTTAGGCTAGTCCTGTAGGTAAGCAGTCTAGGGATGAGTTAAGGTGCTTTCCCAACAGGGTGTTCTACTAGGGATATAACACAATCACTTTTCTAAGTTTCCAGAAATGAAGTTGGAGCCAGTTAATTGTTGAGCATAAGGAGGGAGAGTAGGGAAAGCAATTTAGTAAATTTTAACAGTTAATTCTAAAGAGGGAAAACAATGAGTTTAATTCTGCTTATTCCTAATTTTGTGCTCTAAGCCTCCATCAGACTGACATACTCTTGTATGTGATGATTAGTGATATATAGATCCCCAACCCACCCTTTTTTTCCTGGATAGGTAGGAAGGAAGTGTTTGCTACAATGAAAGAACAAAAGGGGGCTGGGGATAGGAAAATGGAGTGAGGGTGTTCTGTTGGTTTCAGAAAGTTAGGAACCGGGCCTCCTTGGTGGCACAGAGGTTAATCTCAGCACTATCAAGCTACTGCGAGCCACTGCAGCTGAGTTTGATTCCAGGCTGGGGGTCTAACCCACGTAGCACAGCAGACCTCTCCTGCCTTGCCCACTATTCCCCTCAGCAGTATATTTCAGTCAGTCTGCCTGTTCTGCTCCCCACTCTGTCTGGTGAATCTTCTCATCGCTGGCCTATACTCCAGTTCTTGTATGCATAAATAAATCTTTTTTTTTTAAAGGCAGGGAGTTCAGACCTGATTTTTTTGAGTTTCAATTTTTAAAATCTTTTCAAAATCTTTTTTTACATCATTCTTCATTTTTGTACAGTGTAGGTTTTCTCTCCTCGTGTATAGTCCCCGTGAAGTTCCCACCACCAGTTCACCCATGTGCCATCACCAGAGTCCCTTGTCCTCTACACACCCGTTTTGATCCTCCTCCTTCCTCTCCCCCTGCAGATTCCTTGAGACCCGATTTTTGAAAGTGTAACTCTAAAATGGTAAAAAAAAAAGGGGGGGGCAGCTGTGGTTTGATGTTAAGCAGGGTTAAATCTTTAACTGTTCAAAGCATTCTCAGGAGCTCCACGCAACAGAAGATTTACAATATGAGGGCACAAGCTGTCCCAACACATTTGAGCAAATACTGAAGGAAAGGGGAAATGTTTGTTTGAATGTTTTGATTAACCAAGAGTAAACTTGAAATCCATTTTGATTTCAACACTTTAAATGTCATGCCTTAGGAGATCCAGCGCTGGTGAACATGACTGAGTTGTATTTGTTGATTGTCTGGTTTATGTGCTCTGAAAAGATCCTAGTGCTGCATCATGGACCTGAGGCAGGAATGACAGAGGGTAGAGGCATTTTCTCATTCTCTGACATCCTGTCACACAGGGCAAGGTTAGGAGGAGCGGAATGAATAGGAGCCAGCTAGTAAGATGCCAGGGTTTTGTACATGATGGGATTGCTTAAGCATTAGTTTGACTTGCTCTCCAGGAACTAATTCCCTTGAAGATCTCATACACTGACCTTTGCCTTCTTTCTCCCTTCTATGGTGTCAGCCAAGAACCCAACTCTGCATCCCCATAGCAATAGTGAAGGGGAAACGTTCCTGAAACCTAATTTCGGTTCTGATGAAGGCCCACATCTGGTGTGGCTAGAGACAAGTCATAATACCCATTGATTGATCCCCACACATACGCAAGGCATTCAGGTTCATTGGAGGCTCCAGGGTCCGGGAATGACCAGTAGTGGGCTACCTCCAGATTCTCCAAAGGTGTTCAGTTCTAACTGAATGCAGATGCCCTCAGGGCAGTCAGATCACTGCAGCCCATTCGCCCCCCGCCCCCCCCAACAAACTCTCGGTCATACTCTGTTTTAGGAGAAGAGCACACAGCACACATAGCATTTTCGCAGAGGGAAAGGTCAGCGCGGGGTACCGCAAGCCGCAGACACCCGGCCTCCAGCAGCTGGGGAGCTGGAGCCGACCCAGGATGCACTGCACTGGCCTGAGAGCAGGGGGTGGGGGTGGCGCCTGACAGCTGCGGATCCGCAAGGCGTACAGTGACACGTGAAGGGGGCGTGGCCACGTGGAGGGGACGTGGCCACGTGGAGGGGGCGGGACCAGCCGCGATCCGGCTCCCGCGCAGTTACTGCCGGAAGCGCCGGGGTTGTACTGGCGCGTCGCGTGGCGCGAAGTGGAGCTGAGGGGCGCTCTGCTCCTCTCGCCGTTCTCCGGCTCCGGGCTCCTGACCGATCCCCACCCTCCATGCTCTTCCCCGACCCGGCCCCCATCCCCTGGCCCCCGATGCTCGCTCGGAGGCAGCTGCTTGCGGAGAAGCTACCCGCCAGCATTCAGCTCCCTTTGGCTTCGTGCTACGCCCCTCATCCCTCGCGCCCTCTAGCCTCTCCGTCCTCTCTGACCTCGCCTGTGTCCCACGTTCTCGAGTCGTGGGAGCTGTGGGAGCTCCCAGACGTGGCATCCCAGAGGTGCTTGGAGCCCCCGCGTTCCTAACGTTCACCAAGACCTGGCTCTCGGAGGGCAACGACCCCAGTCCCGCCTTCAAATTCCACTTTGACCTGTAAGCTCTTCCCCAGGTTCCCGACTTCGTTCCGGACCTCTTTTATTGGTAAGCGGGTTTGCCGGACTGCCGCGAGCAGAGCGAAGCTGGGCTCGAATAGGCGACCTCTCCGAAGGAGTGGGCGGGTGGGAGGACCTGGACCTGAGCCTCTGAGGCCCTGCCCACGCATCCTGCCTGCAGCCAACCCTGGACAAGTTGGTGGTGGGAATGGAGACGGCCAGTTGTTGTGGAACTCAGTGCTTTCAAAGTCCAAATTTTTCCGTGGCGCCTGGTATGTGCCCAAAATGGAGGAGTGGGGTTGCGACCACCTCCGAGTCCATCCATCGTTACTTGGGCTGTTGTGCTGGCAAGCACAGGGCAGGTTTGCTGTGGATTTGGGCAGATGGATAAAGGCAAGTTCCGAACCTTCAGTGGCGTTTTCAGGTTTTAATGCTCTCTCAGGGAACCAGGCACACCAGGCAGGGAAGCTGGCATGCAAGGTGGGGGGGTTGGGGGGGGCGAGGCTAGGAGCAACCGAGCCTCAAAGCCCCCCAGGAATCTTTCTGCTTTTTGTCTGGGCTCACCTCTTCTGTAGTCACAGGGCTTATTCTCCCCAAAGCGGTCAGTGAGTGCTTCTGCTCTTACTTCCCTGGTCTCTAGGTTCGGGTGTGCACATTTGCACATGCACGCACACCTATACTCCTGATGTCCACAATCAGGCACGCGTACCCCACACACATGCTCCCAAGCGCCTTCTACATTAAAAAGATCCAGACCTAGGTGATAGCCACAGAGCCTAGTGCCATAAAAAGCCTGATTAATTCATTTACAGCAGGTTTTCAGGTTTTATACTAGGTTATTCATATGTGTCTGTTTTGGGGGTGGGTGAACGTGGGGTGAGACGAATTACAAATATTTTGTGCTTCATTAATACCTGGTAAAGTTGGGAGGGCCTCAAGTGAACCAATCTCAAGCTCCTCTCCCTAATTAGGGTCTCCTCACTAAAGAACCCTCTTTATCAAAAGGACCAGATGTATTTCTGCTCATTATTTTGGTGGTGGTTTCACTTGCTGATCAGCCTGTGAACTATCAAGCCAATCACATCATCCCTCAGAAAACAGGGGTACCTCACTTTCCTAATACCACAAAGCCTGCCTTCCACAGATCTTTCTGGTTCAATGTGTTGGAAAAGCAGTCCCTATGTTTTCTGCATGGGCATATAATAACCTTGCCTCCTGTGAGTGTATGTGATTAGTAAACTACTGTCGATCTTTTCTGTCCAGTGTTGGGCGTTGCGTGTTCAGCTATCCATAATGCTAGGGTGGGACTCCCTCTGCAACAGGGGTGAAGAAGTGATATGAAACAGTTGTCACACATATGATGGGCCAACCAAAATCAAGGACAACTGGTTAGGTTTAACTAGCTGCTCCATGACTATTTCCAAAATACAGTGAAGGTTGTGTGGGACAGGATCCCCAGTTGCTCGTTTTGCATGTGCTTTAGCCAGGGTATTAACATGTTTTCCTACTTGCAATATTTTGTCTCCAAGACAAGAATTGTAGTTAAATGGCTGTACCTCAGTGTGAAGTGTCATCAAGTTTGAGTTGAGCAGGTCGTTTCTGAGACTTGTAAAGTGGTAACATTGAGGACTGTGACATCTGAGGGTCCTAGGTGTCTCTTTTTTCTTTTCCTAGGTGTCGAGAAAAGAATTTCACAAAGTACCAGAATGAAGCAGGAAACAAAGTTTATTAGAAGGGATAGCACCGAACACTGCAGTCAGCTATCTCAGAAAGTGGGAGAGCGTCTCTGAGCAGTAAAGCAATAGAATTTCTAAGGTTTTTGTCCTTTCTGGATAGGGAGAGTTCCCTCTTTATTGTGCATACTTTGCTCCCATCACTCCTGATTCACTGGCTAATTGGAACTACCCCTCTGTCCCTCTCTTCCACTTGCTGGAGCAAGGAGAACTGTAGTTAAAAGACTTCTCAGGCCTTCCAGACTTGCCCTAGACTTTATCTGGTCCTTGAAACAAAGTGATAACCCCTGCTGGACTGTGGGATGGCAGAAATGAAGCTGCGCTCATTTGGGAGAGTACGTGAGAACCTTTTTTTAATCCTTAACAGTAACAAATGTCCTAACTGTCAGCACTTGAGTCCTTTTAGTAGAGGTTGGGCTAGTGGCTTGTTATAAACTGACTTCTGCATCTAACCTGGTGACCATTACTGGTTCCTTGGGGCAGCATATAGACATTGTGACTTTGCACCTCTGGGATGGCCTTTATTATGTTGATGAGAGAAAGGAAATAACTAGCAAAGGCACATTGGTTTGCCTTAATAATCAGTTGTTCAGGGTAGCTGCCTTGTAAATCTTCTGCACTGCTCCTTCCCTTGCTGCTGTCCTGCACACTTTCTCGGCACCCAGAGCTATTAAAGTGCACATCCATGTTGTTCTTGTTGCCCTGGAATTGATGCAGAAAGGGGACGCTTTTAGTGTTGAACTTCCGATGCAAAACACCTTTCCGGTGTACCTCCACTCTGTTTATCACTGATATTTACGAGCACACCTATAGGCTAATCTTGTAATCATGAGGCTTGATTCCCCCAACCCAGGTCATAGTCAGTGACCCAGCAAGATGTGAACCCTGACCCTGAAGGAGGAAACAGCTGCCCCAGTAAGAGACCACTGAGCCCCTCAATTTTTCTTCATAACCACCCAGAAGATCTAGGCCCTCATGAATGGATAGAGACAAAACCCAAAGTCATGAATTTGCAGAGCTGAACCTAAAATATTCTGGGGGAATTGTGTAAAGAGAAAAGATAAAAACAAAAATAAACCGTGTGCAGTGGAAATGACTAGGCCATAGCAGATGACTTCAATCCACCAACCTCTGGGCTGGGGACCCAGTAACTTTCTGCTGTCCCACTCCAATGCTTATGCCGCTGTTGCAACCAAATACTGATTATCATAGTTTTGGGGGTAAACATAGATGGCATTGCTATGGCATGGTTATGATGTTAATTGAGACCAGACTTAAGCCCAGAGGCCTTACATCATATAAAACTACCATTGCTGTAGGAGAGGCTAACCCTAATAATACTGATTTGCAAGTCTCTGGAGGGAAAGAAAATGTCAATTTGAGCAGAATAGAGAGGACTCCTACACAATGTACCCAGTGACAAACAAGTAAAACGAATAAAAAAAGGAAGCAATAAACTTGAATACAGGAAAGGGAACAGATTAAATTGAAACAAAGGTCCACAATTTAATCCAATTGGAAATCCAGAATTTATTGAAACAATATATACAACAAAGTCATTAAAAATACCTTCTCTAATGAAACATTCTAGAATCTGTCCAGATCTAAAACATCGAGCACTCCCATTAGTATCTCAAGAATTCCTTCATTGTAGAATGGCAATTGACTGCCACTCTACGTATGTTCATTAATGACAACAAAATGGAGGCTGTCACCCCAAGACTATGACCCTCTGTACCTAGATGTCCAGTCTTCTCTGGAGCCAGCACTCTGCAACTTAATGTGAGTTCCTCCTTGATACAGGATGGAACCAAATCTAAACTCTCTTGTGTATCTCCTGTAGGAGGATATGGCCTCACCTGTCCTTATGTCCCTTGCCTGTCCCTTCCACCTGGTGGTGATGGAAGAGGCCACCCTTTTCCCAGACCTCTTGGCTACCTGGGGAACAAAACTGGGAGTTTGTACTCTGTGTGCAGTATTGTCAGTGTCATAAGTATTACTGCTTCCCATCCCTCAACCAGGACATCCACAAGAAAGCACAGAACAAAGGGTCAGCACGATTGGCTGTACTAGAGGCAGTCGCAGTCATCTTAGCACTGGATGTCTTGACCAACCAATGGCCCCATCTGTACATTTTTTTAAACACTTAGGCTATTCCCATGTCCTGTGTTTGGGGTAAAGTCTGGGGATCACTTACCTCACACATACCCAAAACGTAAATCAAGACATCAAGGACTGAATTGTCCTATGAATTGTGTCCCTCCCAAATTCACATGTTGAAGCCCAAACGCCAAGTGTGACTATTTGGAGAGACAATGCTATTAAGGTTAAGTGAGGTTATAAAGGTGTGGCCTTAATCAGTAGAACTGATGTCCTTATAAAAAGTAGGAGACACAGAGAGCTCTCTGCACGTGTCCAAAGAATACAGCAAGAAGAATGCTGTTTGCCAAGGACAGAGGTTCTTACCAGAAACCGAGATTACCAACACCTGTATCTTGGATGGCTAGCCTTCAGAATTGAGAGAAATTTCTGTCTCTACATATATAATCTATTCTTGTTATTTTGGGTACTTCTATTCTTGTTGTTTTTGGTAGTTTTATTCTATAAAGTCACCATTAACACTATATTAGTAAACATTAGATCATTTTCCTAGGGTAAATAGTTTTGTGAGTTTCTAGTCACAAAACATTTTCATTTATCACTTAATTTGTCAACTTGTTTTATGTGTGTTTCTGTTTAAAGACATATGCAGACACACATACATACATGGTTTATTTACATTGACCTCACCAACTTTCAATATGTGTAGGGGCCATTTTGAACCACAAAAATCACTGGTATAAAGCACAAAAACATGAACAATGTGTGTAGCGGCAGGAAAGATGGCACTGGGCAGGTTCGGGATGGTTCTTAGCATGTGGGTCAAGGAAAGGAGTCTTGGAGCCCTTGGTGCCTTTTTATGCTTTTTATTGTCATCTCTACATCAGAGGTGGCATCAGGTACATGGCAGGCAGGGGTGCCGGGGGGCCAGGAGGCTGGCAGGCCTCCCAGCCCCTGGCACATCTCACCCTCTCAGCTGCTTTGCTGCTCTTCTGTTCTCCCGCTGCTCTCACTGCTGCTGCTGCTCACGTTGGTCCTGTCATCCTCATGACGCCGCCCATTTAAGCCCGTGTCCAACTCAGGTGCGCCCACTTGCGCATGCCCACCCTGGAATGCTCGCAGCACCGCAGGTGTCCATCACAGTGGTGGGAGAGTGGAAAAACCCATTTTCTCTCTGACCCTACAATGTGGTATCAAGTATATGCCTGAAAAATCAGTTTTATAGTACGAGAGCTGTTGACGACCTGAGCTGGGAACGTGTGTTAATAACCCAAATATTTTACCATTCTACATATTTTCATAAATGACAACAAAAGCACTGCAAGTATCAATTTTGAGGTTATAAGTTTTAGCAAGTAGGTGAATTTACAAATACAGAATCTGCAAATAATGATTATCAACTGTATTAAAGGCACTGGATAAGGCTCCTTATCCTCTTTGGAGTTCCAGAGCACTTTTTTCACTTCTCAGAGTACACACTGCTGGGCTCTTGAAAAAGGCAGTGTAGGGTCAGAGAAAACTATTAGGTCTTTCCACCCTCCCACCACTGGTATAATGATGGACACCTGCGGTGCTGTGTGCATGCCTAGGTGGGCATGCGCAAGTGGGTGCACCTGGGTTTGGACATGGGCGTATAAGGGCAGCGTCATGAGGATGCCAGCAGCAGCGACAGCAGCGACAGCAGCAGTAAAGAAGAATAGCAGCAGGAGAACAGGATGCCAGTAGCGGAACAGGAGCTGCAGTAGAAGCAGAGAGAAGCAGCCAAGAGAGTTGAGAGGCGCCAGGGGCTGGGAGGCCTGGCAGCCTCTTGCCCACCCCCACACCCCCGCCCCGGCACCCATGCCTGCCATGTATTTGGTCGCCACTGAGAGAATGGTGTCACCTCTGTAAATAAAAGTATAAAAGCCACCGAGGGCTCCAGGACTCTTTACCCTGTCTGCTAGAATCATCCAGAATTTGCTCTGTGCTCCTTTGTAGCGGCAGGAAAGGTGGCACAGGAGCAAGGTTCAGGATGGTTCTTAGCATACGGGTCAAGGAAAGGGAGTCTTGGAGCCCTCGGTGGCTTTTTATGCTTTTATTGATCTCTACATCAGACGTGGTGAGGTACATGGCAGGCAGGGGTGCCGGGGTGCCGGGAGGCTAGCAGGCCTCCCAGCCCCCAGCGCATCTCACCCTCTCAAGCTGCTTTGCTGCTGCTGCTTGCGTGGGTCAGTTCTGTCGGTCCTGGCGTCCTCATGACGCCACCCATTTAAGCCCGTGTCAAACTCAGGTGCGCCCACTTGCACATGCCCACTCTGGAAAGCTTACAGCACCGCAGATGTCCATCATCACAGTGGTGGGAGGGTGGAAAGACCTGATTTCTCTAACCCTACACCCTTCCTGGCATTACAGGCAGTAAATGTAATCACCACCCCTGGTTTAATTGACAGGCATAATAGTTCCTCAAAGAGCTATAAGTTGTGTTGTGGTTAAAAGATATCCACTAGATGTCTCTATTGCCACGGGCATTGATTAATTTAAATATACATCCTGCTCTCCACTGGGAGTCCCTACAGTTGTGCTACATAAGTCTCTCAATTGTCTTTATTGGCCTTAAAGAGGGACACTTCTAAATCTCATGGTTTTGATGACCACCTCGCCAGGTCTTCCTTTTTTGGCTAAGTGCTGAAAATGTTTCATTTCCTAAGGAAGCACTTTTCCCTAAAGGTCTCAGTCATCACCATGATTTAAATTGATAGGAGGCTTCAGGGGTAAATGACAGAAGGCCTAAACTTAATGTTGTGTGTTGCCTTGACATCTGATAAAATCAGAATGACCGCAAATAGCTTAACCACACATTCTTCCCATTCCATGCCGGTGGATGAGGTCCTGTGGTCAAACAACTTTCCTTATCAAATAGACCAGATGTATTTCCTGCTCATCCCTCTTTGGAGGCTTTCAGTTTCCTGCCAGCTGTGGAATTATTCAAATGAGCCTTTCATTGCCTTCCCTGGAAACCAGGTGTACTTCATCCTTTTGATACCATTAAACCTGCTTCCTCCAGACCCTGGTTGTCTGCTGTTTCTGAGCACAACTCATGTGTGACTCATGCATGTCTGCTGTGTCCTCCTCCCCCCAGACTGAGAATGTAAGTGACTAACAAACTGTTCATCTCATCTGTCTAGTGTCAGGTGCCATTTATTCAGCCATCCTCATAATCCTGGGGCAAGAATCCCTCCCTCCCCAATGGAGTGAATAGGTGGTGATCAAAGCAGGTCAAGGGCAAGATGCAAAGCATAGACGCAAGAAACACCTGATTGAGTCCTGATCTTAGCTCATTTCCATGGGGGTGTGTGTGTGTGTGTTTTGAGGGACAGAGGAATCCTGTTGGATGCTGTGGTGGAAATTATTGACTCCAACTTTGTTGGAACCTAGACAGTGCAATCTGTGACTGTATTCCTATGGTCTGAGATGGGTGTCCTTTTGTACTTACTCTTGTGAAATATTTGAAGAGGTTTTTTTTCTGTGTTTGATTTTTAGTTGCTTGGGTCTGATTATCTAAAGACACGCCAAACAGCAGGCTATTTGCATGCAAATCACCCAGAAGTCTGTATTTCCAGTGGCTGCAGATGCACTGTGGTTGGAAACAGGTGGGAATAATTCATGCATACACTATGGAATATTTCAAAATGAAATTTTGTGATTAAAGATAACCTGGAATAAGTTTTTAAGTCACGGACTGGAAATGCATGTACTCAGAGGAACAAAGATAGCTGGATAAGTCTAGTGCCAGCGAGCACGGGGCAGGTTCACTCTCTACTTGGGCAAATGGAGAAAGGAGAGTCTGGAGCCCTTAGTGGAGTTTTCGAGGAGGGCAGGCATGAGCAGGTGCGGGAGAGGGGCGGCTGGGAGCCTCCCAGCCCTCCCATGAATCTTTACTCTGGGCCCTCTCTGGCATTCTCTAGTGGTCTTGCCTCTTCTGTAGTCATGCCACTTATGCTCTTGCAGACGTCCTCTGTCTCAGTGACGCCGCCCTTATATCCCTGGCCTCTAGGCTCAGGTGTGCACTTATGGATGTCCACATGTATACTCCAGGTGTCCACTATCAGGCATGTGTGCCCCATGCCCAAGCTCTCAAGTGCCTTCTGCATTAACATGGTCAATGCCACAGGTGACAGCCAGAGAGCCTAGTGACATGAAAAAAGCATGATTAATCACTTACCCTACAATAAGGTTCCAGGCAGACAGCTCTGCAGCATCCACAACCCACATACTAGACTGTACTAGAGATCACACATGCACATGCACATGCAGACACAGACACAGACATACACACACACACAGACTAGTTTGCAAGGGCAGATTATCTTTGGCCAAAGTGTGAAAGATCTCAAGAGTCACAAAGATGCTAGGGCCTGTTCTCATTCACAAGGCCCTTAGTGCTAAATAGCCCTGCTGCAGATCTTGGGTGTCTTGGTGAGCACATAAAAGACCTTTGGAAAGGTCAGCTGTGGCTGGTTATCACATGTATTCACCCAAGACATGTCCAGCCTGGAAGGACTAGAAGCACATGATAGAGAAATACCAGCCCTCCAGAATGAATATCTTTGAGATATTCCTTGGGAATGAGTCAAAAGTCTCTGCCATAAGAGCAAGGTTCTTTTGTTCTGGACTTTCCCCTTGTGCCATTGTTCCTTCCAGAGTGTGAGGGCATTAGGCATAGTGCATAGGTTTCAAGGTAAGAGTATACCTGGGAAGGGGTGGGGGTGGAAAGGACAGGAGGCAAGCTCACTGAATAACCTTACCCAGTGTAGTGCCAGGAAGGCACAGGGCAGGTTTTCTATGATCTGGGCAGATGGGTAAAGGAGGAGTCCTGGGGGACCTCCCTGGTGGCGCAGTGGGTTAAGCAACACACTGTGAAGCAAAACGCAGCCACTGCAGCACGAGTTCGATCCCTGCCACCGGCTGGGGAGGTGACCCACATGGCGCAGTGTACCCCTCCTGACTTGCCTGCTGCTCCCCTCAGACGATCTGGCTGTTCTGTTCCCCACTCTGTCTCTGGTGAATCCTCTCACCACCCCGCACCTCTGGCCTGTACCCCAGTTCTTGTATGCATAAATAAATAAATTTTAAAGAAAAAAAAGGAGTCCTGTGATCTTTCTACAGCATTTGTAGTGAGGCAACCACTCCGCACTTGTAGTGAGGGCAGGTAGGGGTGTCTGGGGGCCAGGAGGCTGGTAGGCCTCCTAGTCCCTGGCAAATCTTTACTCTCTCTGGGTTCACTGGCCTTTTTTGTGGTCTCTTCACTGCTCTCTGATGGGCAGGTCTTCTGCGGCCATGCCTCTGTGTTGCTGCTCTTATAGATGCTCATGCTCTAGGCCCTGGTGTGTCCACGTATGCACACCCGCACCACATTCCAGGTGCCACCACCAGGCACGTGTGTAAGACCACAGGTGTTGATCATTGATGCTAAAGCAAGAGGGCAGAAAAAAACCTTTTCACATCCATCTACCCTACACCCAGCAAGCATGGCAGTACTTCTAAATAGATCCCCTAGGGAGGAAGCCAAGACTCTTGAGGAAGAGAGAACGGAGTGTATGGATCAAGTGGGCCAAACGCTGATGGGCGTCAAGGGAGTAGCTACCTCATTTCTTCCTTTCCTTGTTCGCCTGTATCTCAGGAAAGGCTAGTGTTGTGCCAGGAAGCACAGGGCAGGCTCACTATCGATTCTGGTAGATGAATAAAGAGCGTTCCAGAGCTCTCTGCGGATTTCTCAGGTTTTAATGCTCTCTCAGGGAACTAGGTGCACAGGCACACCAGGCAGGGAGGCTGGCATGCAAGGAGGCAGGCACAGGTCAGGCAGATAAGAGAGGGGCTGAGAGGGAGGCAGACAAGGCAGGGGGGTCAGGAGACTCGGGAAGAAACAGTCTCCCAGCCCCCCTGGAGGGTAAATGGAAGTGATCTGGTTTTTTCCGCCCTCCTGTGGGCGGAAATGATCAACACCTGTGGTCTTATATGTGTGCCTGATGGAGGACCCTGGGGTATGATGTGGGCTTGAGTAAGTGGGCACACCTGAGCCAAGAGACTGCACATAGAAAGGCGGTGTCTCAGAGGGTGGGAGGAGGCAGAGGACCATGCTGCAGAGTAGCCCAGAAAGAGTAAATATTCACCGGGGACTGGGAAGCCTGCCAGCCTCCTGGCCCCCAGGCCTCCCTGCCTCTCCTGCATCTCATTGCCTCACTACAAGCAGTGTAGAAGATCATGTAAAGTCTAAAAAACCCATCGAGGGCTCCAGGACTCTCCTTTTCCATCTGCCTGGATGTTAGAAAACCTGCCCTGTGCCTTCCTGACTCTTCATCCCTGCAAATCTTAGTGTCTTCCTCTGGCCTTCTCTTTCTTGCCTTGTCTTGTGATCTCGCCTCCTCTCTAGTCACGCCACTTATCCTCTCCCAGCCATAGCCCATCTCTGTCTGACACCACCCTTAGAGTCCTGGGCTTAGGCTCAGGTGTATACACTTGCACATGCGCACATACCTGTTCTCCTCCAGGTGTCCACCATTTCAGACATGTGTACCCCGCGCCCACACTTCCAAGTGCCTTCTGTGTTAACACGATCAAGGCCACAGGTATTAGCCACAGAGACTAGTGGCAGGAAAAGCCTGATTAATCCATTTATCCTACAGCTCACTATCCACCATTTAAGTACAGGAAGCACATTCTCTCACTCATTAAGGTAGCCCTTTCAGCAGGCAGTAGGGTCTGGGGAAGGGAGCAGGGGCTAGGGCCAACTGCTTGAAGATTGTCAGGTGTGCCTAGTTCACATTATCTCTGCGGCACCTCACCACCATCTTTCAGACTCAGATGCCTAAGGTGGGAGGGGTACAGGTGGTATTAAGGTTTTTTTCTTACCTTGCGGATCTAAGGCATATGACAAAAGTTGGGTACCTAGGTTGATTTGACCAAACAGTAGATGAAGCAGGAAGTGCAAGAACAACTCAGGACCTTACTTAAACAGAAAGGGGCTGTAGGGTCAGAGAGAAAAGTCTCAGCCTTTTCCGCCCTCCTGCCATTGGCATAATGATGGACACCTGTGGTGCTGCACGCATGCCTATGTGGACATGCGCAAGTGGGCGCACCTGGGTTTGGACATGGGCTTATATGGGCGGTGTCATGAGGTTGCCAATAGCAGGAGAGCAGCAGCAGCAGCAGCAGCAGCAGCAGCAGCAGCAGCAGCAGCAGCAGCAGCAGCAGGCCAGCAGTAGAAGCAGAGAGAAGAAGCAGCAAAGCAGCCAAGAGGGTGAGATGTGCTGGGGGCTGGGCCCCCCAGCACCCCTGCATGCCATATACCTGTCATGAGGACACCAAGAGCAGGAGAACAAGAGCAGCAGCAGCAGCAGGACACCAGTAGTAGAAGCAGAGAGAAGAAGCAGTAAAGCAGCCAAGAGGGTGAGATGTGCCGGGGGCTGGGAGGCCTGCCAACCTCCTGGCCCCCCAGCACCCCTGCCTGCCATGTACTTGGTCACCTCTGTAAAGAAAACTAAAAAGCTACCAAGGGCTCCAGGACTCCTTCCTTGACCCCGTTTGCTAGAATCATCCCGAACTTGTTCTGTGCCCCCTTCCTGGTACTACAGGGGCATTGCAGGCTCTAAGTCTAGGGATGTTTGTGTATATGGAAAGCAAGCAGCTCAGAATGCCCACCCTGGAGTGGCAGCAGGCAGGAGGAAGCAGAAACAAAGCAGTACACTCTGCAAGGTGTTCATCCTAGGAGGTAACCTTCCGTAGAGGATGCTCAGTCCAGGGGAGCAGAAGAGAAGGGTGAGCACCTGCAGATGGCCTGTAAACACCATAGAGGAAAGTTTAAAGTTGCTGGCGGGGGGGGGGAGTATTTCACTGGGAAGAAAAGAGGGCCTGGGTAGAGATACACAACTTGATTCTGGATGGAGTGAGGCTTCAAGAATCATGGAGTGGAATACTAGATTATGTATTGTTGAATTGCATTTAATTAAAGGAGGAAAGGTGCAGCAGAATGAGAGCTGATACTGGACAGGGATGAATAGAGAAGCCTGGCCAGAGAGGAAGAGGATGAGGGTAAAGAATGGAGACACAAGAGAGGAAAACGCTGCCCAGATAAGTAGTCGGTGTATCAGCAGTTGTTGAAACCCAATTGAGCTGTTGCCTGTTTCACAGGCAAATTGAGCACAAGCCCATTCCTAGGTTTGCCAGGTCATCAGTGGCAACCAGAATCCAACCAGTGGCTCCTGTCCCATCTGAGTCAGCTCCTACCTAATCCTCTTTCAAGAAGGACTTTAAAGGAATTGGGCCCAGAGCTCCAGGGTTGAAGGACCCCTAGGTCTTCCTGTGAGGCCTCCCACTAGTTAGTCAAACATCTCTTTGTGTGTGAATTGCAGTAGTATTTCGGGCTTAACCCATTCATCCTTCTCCCTAACAAGTTCACAAGCAGCTTTAGTGACTGCATCTATTTAGGTTCAAAACAGAAGCATTATTTCGTGAGAAGGAAGGGGCAATGAGAAGAGGAGAGAAGGATCCAGAGAAAGTTAGTAAATCAGCTTGCCTTTGCGCAAGAGAACAGGAAGCCATGGTGCTGTGACAAGCAGCTCCCTGAGGGCTTTACCCAGCCCGGCTCCTGACATGATACGGGCACCCTTGTGTTACAGCGCAAAGGAATGAATGAGACATTTTAATCTTTTATTCATCTGTTATTTGAGCTCTGGAACTGTGATGGATGCTGTGGAGGGAGAGAAGTTGGAAGAAGTGAAGTTTCAAAGATGGAGCAAAGTGGTTATTCCCATTTCTTTTCAGCCTTCTGAGCTCCTCAGGGAGGACACAATAGGATATGGGGCTAAGGCCATCATCACTCCCGAGATGGGATTTTGGCATTTTATTTGGAGCTTTTAAAATTTCAGTTCTGTCTACTATAACAATGTACTGGGTGGCAACAACAGACATTTATTTCTTATACTTCTAGAGACTGGGAAGTCCAAGTTCAAGGTGTGAACCAATTGGGTTCCTGATGAGAGCACTCTTCCGGCCTTGTAGATGGCTGCCTTCTTGCTGTGAGTTCACCTTGAGAGAGCGAGCTCTTGTTCTCTTGCTCTTATAAAAGTACTGACTCCACCCATATGACCTCATATAAGTTAAATTACCTTCCAAAGGTCCCATCTCCAAATATCACTAGTTCTGGGCAGATAAAATAGAAAAAGATTTCCCTTCCTATGGGCTGTATTTCTATGCCAGGGCATATCTTGGCGAGAAGAATGTGTATCTGTTTCAGCTGCCATTTATTTTTTCAGCTGTGAGCTCTTAGACAGGGCTCTCTGCTGGCTCTTTAACCCCAGGATTCCACCAAAAGGGATGGAATTTCCTAAGTGACACTGAATCATCTAAAATGAGAAGTATGACCCTGGGATTGGTGGGGGGACCTGGCTTCCATACCCCCGTGGGGTTTGTTAACTGTCTAACACAGCTTCCATCCACTGAAGGCATGTGGGGGGCCTAAAAGGCTATAATAAAGAACTGTGTTTATAGAAACCCCTGTCACTACATAGCACTTTGCTGAGCCTTGTTCACAATAGCCCTGAATGCTGGAGTCTGGGCTATGCCCTAACACAGGCCCATTTACTTCTCAGTTGTCATTCAGAAAATTATTCCCAATAGCACTTTGCTTTCTGAAGCATTGGTCTTAAAGTAACACATTTCTCTCTTTGCAGTTCAGCCTCTGGGCAGTCAGCCTGCAGTGAAGCCAGCAGACTGAATCACCAGGGTCACGTGTGTTGCCATAGCAGCAGTGTGATGGAATACAGTACAGAGGATAATGCGGCCTTGCTGTAGAGCTGCTTACAGGCAGCTTAGAACCAATAGAGAAAAGCAAATTATTTGTTCCTAGTACCTTAAAGTTTACTATGTACTTTCAAATCCATGATCATGTTTGAATCTTGCCAGTGGACACGTAGTTGAGTGCCCTAGGGGAAGAAATAAACACATGCTACACATTTAGTCACTTTTACATATTAAAACAATACACAAACTTCTCGTGCACACTCACAGGCAAATAATTAACTTATGAGCACATATGCTCATACTCTTACATTTCCATATTAACACAAACAAGTGCATGCCTACACATTCCTCATGCACACATGCTGATACATTCATGTACAAAAAGAACCATATACTTAAATTCACTCATGAACATGCTCACACATGGATATGCTCCTATATTTACTGATACAAATGAACTCATACATTACATACAAGAAAGTCTTCATATAAATGCATAATTCATTTGCACTCACATATAAATGAACTCACACAGGAAAAAGTTCACATTCACACAAACAAATATGCTCACATGTGCATACATATTAACTTGGTCACATAGAAGAACCTGATGAGATACAATGACACACAAATTCATAGTCACTTGCACACACATAAAGTCATGCTCACACACTCACATATAAAAATACACTGAAACATTCTCACACATGCATAAAATTCACATATTCATTGACTTATACATGAATATACTCATTCAGACTTAGTCCTCCCACAGGAACACACTCATGCATTCAGTCATGCATGTGAACACATCTACCTTCACACAAACATACATTTGTATGCTCATACACAGACATGCTCATACATCCACACACACAAATACCCTCACCCGTGTTTCACACACAAACACACTCACAAATTAATGCACGAACATGATCGTGATTTACATACATGAACATGTAGTGACACCAAACCATCCACATGTATACATGTCAACTCACAGATGTATCCATGTTCCTTCATTTGCTTAATGAATATATTCAAATTTTAATATTTTTCTATAAAGAAAATCCCAAAACTTACACACAAGAAAATGTTCACATACACAATTCATTTGCACACACAAACATGGTCCAACACTATTGCACACATTTACATGAACATGCTCAAACATTAACTCACAGACACATGGATTCACTTAAAATTGTATATTACTATGCTTACATGAGTGAATTTGCTTACAATTCAATTGTACACAGGAAAAATACACATATATTAACACCTTCATTGCTACTACATTAACTCACAAAATAGCATGTTCACATGCACACACAGGATCACATATTCAGATGTGAATAAACACGTGAAATCATTTATATAAAAACACAAACTTTCATACTCTCAAATTAACATGCTCAAACACAACCCTGGTCAACTTTTCACACATTCATGTTCACTCACCTACATGTAAGCATACTTAAATATTTACATCCCCAGACAAGTGTGCTCACATATTATCTTGCTCATAAATGCACATATACACTTTTGTTTACACTCATGCATAAACACACCCACTCACATTCTCATGTATTCTTTTACACAAGGATATGATTGCATATTCACATATAGTCATGCTCACAAACACACATGAACTAACACATTTACATACCCCAGCACACACCCACACACAGTCAGGATCATAATCATTCACACAGTCATCCCCACCCCCAAAATTCACATATACTCACATTCACTCACACTTGCACATGGACCATACAAATACACATTCGGTCATACAAACATTCACATTTATTCACTCAAATGTACATAATAACATGCCCCCACAAAGATGTTTGCAGTTCTTTAACTCACATACTGGTTCTTACATTTACTCAAACTTACATTGTAATACTTTTCACTCACACAGGCATGCTTATGCATTTTTTGGATATAAACATTTTTTCCAGTTCCCTCAAACAGAAATATACTGAGATACACACATTCACACGTGAACACATATGCTTACATATGAGCACACATCTAAACCTTACACGAACACCTCACAAACATACACACATATATAGACACATGCACTCACATAATCACTTGTACACAAATATGAACATATTCCCATATACCATATATACAGAGTGAACCTGCTTATAAAGTCACACATACACTCGTACACATGAACATGATCAACATTCACACACAGATATCACACATATTCTTGTGCATCTACTCATAGAAGCATGCACACTTTAACAGCTCATACAGAGTGAATATGGTTACACATTTACTCACAGATGAACATGCTAGCATCTATGCACATAATCACATAGTCTTAATCATAAATACAAAGAAACACAAAATTCAAGGTTAAAACACACATAAATGTGTGATTTATTCATACATATTCATGTGCATGCAGTTACACATTCACTCACATGAACATGCTTACAGATTTACCCCATTCACAGACATATCCATAAACTGACATCTACATACACATTCATTCAAACAAATATATACTCACATCTAAATATGCCTCAAATATACTTTATCATACACATTTATTTGTATCTATAAACATACTCATCTTTAACATGCTTATACTCAGATGTTTGATCATACTCACAAATAACTTTTACACACATATTCACTCACACACATTAACATGCTCACATATACAAACATAGTCACCGTTCACTCACATTCACAGGCATATTCATCACAAACATACAAGTTCACTAAGACACAAGAAATACTCATACACACTCAAAATTCTACTAACATAAAAGCATATTCACTGGCACATGAATATGATTACAAATTTATTCATATACATTCACATATACTCATGCTCACAATTTACTTACCAAAACTCTCACATATTTGTTCATGTGTGAACATGCTTATAAATTCATGCAATACAATGATGCTCGTAGACATACATTAAGTTATACATATGTATTAATGTGCTAACAGTAACATACACACTCATTTGAATACACATTTGCTCACACATCACAAAGTTCACATTTACTAACACAGATGCACTCACTAAACTCCTGTTCTCATATTCCTCACAAAAATACATTAACAGTCTTGCAAAAATGAATAATTACACATTCACTCACTCATCCAAACATGTTTACACATAAATTCACTCAAATTTGCTCATATTCACTAACACTCATTGCTCACAGTTACATATGCATACATTTCCTGAGTTAACATTAGCACCTACAAAGGTCATTGTGCATATTCTCACAAATAATGTGTTCACATTTACCATGAAACTCATATATTTACTCACACACATAAATAAGTGATAAGAACAGATACTACACTTGATCTTAACCAAAAGGCCAAGAAATCATGCATGTAAATATGATCACATCTCCACACAAGCACATTCATAAATATACCTACATGTAACATGCTCACATAAACATTCACTCATACACATGGCCACACTAGCATTTATGCACATACACACAAATTCATATACAAGAATTGTCATATTAACTTAAACATAAAACCCATACTTGAAAGGCTCCCACATTCACTCTCACACACGTTTATCCACATGTACATAGTCACATTCAATTGTATGACCATGCTCACACTCAGTTGTGCTCACAAATTCAGTTACATTCATTTATATACACATGCTCATGAATAGGAATGTGCCTTAACATTTAATTACAAATATGCTCACGCTAAGTTAACACATTCACTCATATATACACATTTAATAAATTACTGCATTCAAATATACTAATACTTTAAAACATCACACAAATAAACATGCTTACAAATTCACTCATACACACAATCATGCCAATATCCATGCACAAGGTCACCTTTTCACTCACACATGGGCCTAAATGCCTGAGTAGAAAAGGGGAAAAAGAGTACCTGCATCTGGACCAAGCATGGGCTACCTTGACTACTTAATAGTCTTTAGCAATTCAGGGGTGTCCTGCAGCTGGGCTGGTGATTTTGGTGTATTCTGAGATAAGAAGATACCCTCATCCCTGGGGACCAGTATGACAGGTAAATAAGGCAATTAGATACTTTTGTAAACAGCTAGGCTGCCTCTGCTGCTGTCTCATTTGAATCTGCTGTTGCATATGTCTTTTTAGGCTCTGCCCCAACAGGTATGGAGACTGATTACTTGGTTGAGCTAGCTAAAGCTTTATTTAAAGTGACTGAATGCAAGGAAGTTTATATTCCTGTCCCTTGGAAGACTCCAAAGTGGTGACTGCCCTACTGAACAAGTGTTCCATGTTGGTCTCAGCTCAGGTTGTTTTCAGCCAGGTTACCACTTGAGGGGGAGGTTGTAGTTTTAACTTCCTCGGGAGTCAGGGAGCATCTGGGGAAGAGGACTGGTGCCTTCTCAAAGAAAAGGCAATGCGGTACCAGCATGCTATTGGTGAGAATTACTTATATGCTGCTTAGCTAGTAACATGCACAGAGTAATAAAGACAGAAAAGATAAAGGGGAGACACAAGGCAGGTTGATTCTCAATTTGAGGAAGAAACATCAGCTCTGAGACTCAGTATCACTGTAAGGACTAACCCAATAACCAAAAGAAAAAAGGACTATCTGGCTATATTTAATACATTTGATCAGAAGTAAATATAGGGACTTCAATGAAACACCCGACTACCATAATATGGGATGGAATAATGGTATCCCTACTAAAGGATCCCATACAATTAGAAGGTGGGTATGACTCCAGAGGAGGCTTTGGATGATGTCCACCCTATATTATGCCTCATTACGATCCTGGAGAAACTCTCAAAGGAAAACATAAGCCTCTGTCAGCTGGGGATGTGGGAATAGGCTTATCAGTCAACAAATAGCGTGTAGTTGGTGACTGCACTGATCAGTGAGAGACTGAATTGAATCCTGAGTCTACCAGTTGTTTTTCAGTGGGCTCTTGAAAAATATAAATCTTGTTTACAGGCAGTGATGCCTAATGCTAAGACAATTCAAGAGGAAATAACTGCTTTGGATTTAACAGAAACTCATGAAAGACAGTCAAGTATTGCTTGTTGATTAATTCTACAAACAACACCCCATCTGGACTACATCAAAATAACTACCAACAGTGAGGCTGCCCCGTTCCCAAGCCAAGCAAATCACTTACTGTCAGCCCCCCTCTTGAAAGTGAAACCTAAGATAAACAAGAGAGGTTGTATTAGACCATAAGGGATAAGAAGAGTCCCAAAGTAGATGATCTCTGGTAAATCATGAAACAAAATATTTACTAGAGTTAGATTACAATCTGAGCAGGCTTCTCCATCAGAGACAGCCCTACCTTCCATGCCCGACCCTCATCTCTGACAATGGCAAGTACCTGCTCCTGCCTGGGGATCCTATGATCACGAGGCAGCCCCTTTGCCACATTAACTATGATTTGAGCTCCCAAATATTAGCAATATTGGCTAGTTCTGAAGGACATAGGTAACCAAACCTCCCTATTCCCAGAAAGACCCCTCCAGGAGACAAATAGCTTGGGAGGGTTAATTAAAGAAGTAATCATCAGCTTAACTGCTAAAATTGGCCCAATTTTGCTAAAAGATGCTTTTGTTCTTGTTCTCCCTGAGACTCGCATTATCGAAATAGACTTCCTTAGTCAGCAGGTAATCTTATGAAACAAGCCTAAGGCTTTAATGGCTATGAGTAGGCACTTGCCTGTGGGAATCAGTTAGCCTTCCTCTGCCTGTGCATGAGATGAATATGCTACAGCATTGCATGTTTGAGTATATTTATGTGTTCTTAATAACTTAGGAGTCCTATGTATGAGTAAATATGTATGTTGGTGAGTGTGAGCATGTTGACGTGAGTCAATGGTGTCCGAGCACCTCCCCATGTAGGAGTGAATAATGTTAATGGAGCATACTTGTGTGATTAAATGTTGGTGTGGTCATGTGCATAAATGTTAGCAAGTTTGTGTGTCTAAGTTAATGTTTACCCACTTTCACTCATAAAACATACAGTTCATTCACATGATTGTGTTCACAAATCTAGTATCACAAGCATGTTTCCACATGCATGGGCCTGCTCCTGATACCCACTTACTTATTCACATGAACATGGTTATAGTTTCACCCATACACAAGATACATATACAATCATATGTTTACACACACCCCTCAAATTCACTTGCTAATGAACATGCCCAAACACAGACATATTGTTCCATTAATAGCTTACATAAATCAACATATTTGCACATTACTCACACTCCAAACATCTATGCACTCATCTAAATTTGCTCATGAATTTTCTCACATAATCATAACTTTATTAAAACATAGACATTCATGTTTACTCACATTTTCACACTCAGATCCCTCACACATACAAATTGATGTTTACTAGTAAAAACATGCTCATACATTATTTGAGAATATTTTCACACTCCATGAAGCTCACATTCATACAGACACATACATGCACACATACACTGACAAATACACACTTGTGTGTTCATACAAGTTTACATTAACAACACAAGCACACTCTGAAACAATAACACACATGAACATGCCAACATACAGAAGTTCACAAATTACTCATACATATGAGCAGGTATAAACATGTAAACCTGTTGTGTTGGCAACACCACACTGATAAACGGAAGTCGTGGAGCAGGCTACACAGTGCAGGATAGGATGCTGCTGAAAGAGCAAGATCCTGGCCTTTTTATTCTTAGAATAATAGAGCATCAGTTGTGTGGGGAAAGAGGACAAAGAGAAAAGGGAGGGGTGAAACTAGAAAATGTGCTATGTCATCTATAGTTTCAGGGGCCGTGAGTTTGCGCTCACTGTTTGATGACTCAGCATTGTGATTGGAAATCAAGCCCTAGTTCCCCAGTCATGGTTTCAGTCTTATCAAGGCATTCCACAGATCAGTTTCTGGGGTCCTTATCACACATCAGTCAATGTCCCCCCTCCCTGGGCATTCCCGGTCATACCGCATGATGCATACCCTTCATGATGCAAGGGTGATCAAGCTTTCTGCTCCTTATTTATTTGAAAGGCACCTTGTAGGGTTGGGCTCCTATAACTCATTGACTGGGCAGTTCTGACCTCTTATAGGAATGCAGAACTGCAGGTAACAAAAATGGTGACCCTACAGGTTGATTAGGATTAGCAGACCCACCCACATAAACCCACAAGATACATTAATATACATGTACACAAACAAGGCCACATACCAGTCTCACACAATGACATGCTTACACACATGCATGCACATTTTCATTGATGATCATGCTCAGAGTTTACTCTTGGATACACTTGTACATATACACTCAAGTAAGTATATTCAAATCAACATGACCACACATGAAATGCTCATCCATTCATTTACATACCCAAATATGTTCATATACAGTCACATCAACACCGACACATTTAGTCACATGCATATGCATACTTGAATTTATGTGTGACACATTCTTACAAATTCACTCATACACATAGGCATCCCCACACATAGTCACTTGAACATAATCACACACCGAATCACAGACTCTTGAGTATACTACATATAAGATCTGGTTACTATTTACTCATGTATATGTCTACTCAAACACATAAACTACGCATTTACTCAAATACAGAAATTAACCTACATGCACACTTACACATTCAATTAACAACATACAGTTTACTCAAAAGAACATAACGAGAACCTCACACAGTCCCACTCAGACATACCTGTAATTCAATGCATTCTCTCACACAAACATTCACTTATTCATATGAACATGGTAACATCCAGTTACATGAACATGTTCACAAAATCACATATGAGACATTCATTTACAATTACATGTACACACAGAATAGCTCACTAAAGGATCATGTGCACATGCTCACTTGTACATCAACATGTTCACACACAAAGGCACTCATGCAATTATATAAAAAGGTTCATCAGTAAGCTTACAGGTGAATTGAAATTCACAACATGCTTCATAGATTTACTAACAGAAACACACTCATATCCACATGCATATCACATGAAAATGCCCACAAATTCACTCACATAGGACACATTCATATATGCTCACATTCACCCATACTTTCTCACATGCATATGAACACATTCACAAGCAGGGACCTACTCACAGTCAGTCACATACATGGACATCTTAACATGATCAAATGCTCCCATGCTAACATTCAATCATACAAACGTTTATAAAATACACATATATCAATTATATATACTCATTTTACAGACCACATATCTGGTCTTCCATACTTAAATATTCACATATATAAATATCTTGATGTTCACTCACACACATACATGCTCTCACTCACAGACATGCTCACACATATTCAAGGACATTCATACCCATGTACATATTCACTAACATGATTATGCTCAGTTTTCACAGACATGCTATTATGAACTTGTTCACAAATGTATTAATGTTCAAGATACACTTATGTCTCACACATTCCTTTACACACACAGATTAACACTCAAAATCAGGAATATAAACATTGACTCATGGGCATTTTCACAAATTCATAATACAGTTACACAAACATACACTGTACTCACACTCATTCACTTACATAGACACAGTAAGACACAAACAGAAGCATGCTTACCTGTTCACTCACAAGTATATTCATGTACATGAGCTCAAACATTCACATGCATAGATGCACACTCATATTTAACACACAATACAGGCATACACATTTACAAGCTTACACAAACAAGTAAGCATTTACTCACACTCTAATGCTTATGCACATGCTCATAAATTGCCTACACTTGAACAGACCTACACATTTAACCTCAATACTCAAATATTGTTACATAACACACTCTAAGACATGTACAAGTTCACAGATTCACTCAGAAATATACATGCTCACTTTTATGCATATGCTCATACATCCCTCATACTTAAATGGACATATTGAGAAATCCCTCATATATATGACACATTTATACCTACATGCTCACATATTCATTAGCACAAATATGCTCATACCTTCATGTGTTCACATGAACATGTTTACAAATGTACTCAAACGCATAACTAGATACACTGTCACACCACTAATAAATTCATTTTACCTAAACATGCTCAAACATTCACCTAATCACAGCATATTAATAATTTCACTCACACAAAGACAAATATTTAAAATCAGACGCTGTTAGTCACATACTTACTTGTGTGCCTCAAAACAATTAGGAACATGCTCACAGAGACATTCACAGACCAATATGAGCACATAACCACAAAGCACAAAAAGTCACTATCACAGAAGAAACACACATATGCTTACATGCGGATGCTTACATTTAATCACACAAATATAATCACATTAACTACTTTACAGCAACCAGCCCACCACAGATATACTATTATACAAACACACCTACCAATTTCTATAGTATACTTATATTAACAAGTTGAAACAAATTAATAGGGTACACATTTACTTACAATAACACTATCATCCAAGCACATGCTGATAATTCACACAGAAAAGAACATTTACTTTAACATTCAATTATTGTCACATTACCACACTGTCATAAGTACATTTCACTTGTTCACTCTCATGAATAAACATACTCATAAATGCTGATGATTAGTCACATTAACATGCTTACAATTCATTAAAAATGCAATTCAACAATTTAATAATTCACATACATATATTCACACTCATACACAGTCACCCCCCACAAATATGCCCATTCCACATTCACTCATGAGCATTACCACCAATTCACATACACATGGTCATGGTCACCAATTAACTCCCAAGCCCAACACATTAATTACAGTTAGACACAGAGTCGCACGTTCACTTATGTAAATTATTATCACTAAAAGTAACACGATTATAATTTACTCATTCCACTGAGTATGTTAACAAATTACATTCATATACTCACACACTCATATGAACATGTACTGTCTGATTCACAGGAGCATCATCACTCATTAACTCTTGCAAATTATCATTGTCTCAAATGGAAAATGTTGCTCACTGTCACCAGGCTCACACCTTTGTAGAATTAGTAAAGACACAGAATTTGCAGAAGACATACAAACATATTCCCTTGCAAATTCAGTCATATAATACCCTTCTCAAATATACTTATGTATAAATTAGATATAAAAAACCCTTTATAATACACATTGCACACAAACATGCTAACACATGAGCACATGCTCACAATTCATATATACAGTGAACACACCAAAACATTCATTTAAATACAAAATTTACTCACAGTGAGAAACACCATGATCAGGCTAATACATCCACACTCACAAAGAGACACACTTGCATATATATGCATGCTTATACATTCTCAAAACAAGTTACAACATTCATGCTTTGAAATATTCTCACAAAGTGATATATATATATATTCACACACACATTGAAACATTCACTCCTTTCCACAAGCTTGTTAACATTCAATCACATGACCATACTCCAAATGTTATTCACACAGGATTCAAGTATGTACACTTAAATACTCTGCTACACATATTCACTTACACATACCCACTAACAGTGTGAACATGAGGAATATGCTCACCACAAGACATGTACTTTAAAATACATAAGCATTTGTGTAATCACTCAAATGTTATTTTAAGACAGCTTCAGATGTATAATTTCACACATTCACAAATGTACAGGCTAAAGTACACGTGTACAAATATTTCCTCATTTACATGTTTGCAATTCACTTAATCAAATGTACATACTGACAAATTGACTCACACATATACACCTAACATTCACACTTAGATGCTCACTCTCACAATAGCGCATACCTCACTTATATAAGCATACTCACATTCGCTCATACACATAAAAGTGATAACAAATTCACTGAATTCAGATATACTGATTGAAATTATATCCATACTCACATATTCATTATATGATGCAAATTATTGTCACATGTCAATGCAACATGTTCATATATTCACTTGCACAAGAACATGCATTCACTGAGATCCTCATCAGTTCATTCAGTTTTATTAAGATCCATTTACACACACTTAAAAATTACCTTATGGAGATACATTATCCTAAAAACACATCTCACAACTCACCATGCTAACAATTTATAGAGGTGATAATGCATACTCGCTTTATAAACAGATTTACACTCAGTAACATAGTCATCCATGAACAGATTCATACTATCACAGAAATATATTCTCACAGACATACCGATGATCACAGTCACAAATCATGCTCATTTACTCAAATATGCCCACAAAATCACATTTAAATATACATAAACATTCAAACACAGATCGACACATTCAGTGCTTCACATAAACACTCAAATATTCACTAATGAGAGAAAAAGTGGTTACATTCATATTTCCCTCAGATAAATATAAGTCTATTGACTAACAGTCATAATCCAGTACAAATTACCTCATATGAATTTGCTAACATCCATGTATATGATCATAAATTTAAACATATACCTGAACATACAAAAAATTGATGTTGACAACTTTTAGATGTACAAATTCATATATTCACACAAAAGTATGTAAGTAAAACAATTCACATACATTAGCATGCTTACATTTCACTATGCAAATGTATATACTGTATACACATTTGTATATACAAATTTATCCAATGCAAATGTATATACAAATTTATTCATATACATATGCTTACAAAATTCACACATTTACCCACAAAATTTCACACTTCACTCACTCTTATGAGCTTAATCACATTCACTCACAAAAGCAATTACAAGTTAACTCACGGTTCACACACACTCATTGCTCTTATACATTCATTTATGCATGCAAATTATTGTCACAAATAATAACACCACATTCATTTGCACACAAATATAATCACATTCGCCAAGGTCACAAATTCACTCAATCATATAACAGTTACATTCACTCATACACATGCTCAGAAATTATTTAAACCTAGTCACACTTTAACAAGATCACTTGAAAAGCCACACTTACTAGTTCAGTATTTAGAAACATGCTAATATGCATTCACATGCTTATATATTTGTACAAAAGAGCACATGTAAATATTTCCTGTTAGTATGCAGTTTTGGACTCAAGAAATCACTCTTGCCCATGAACAGGCTCACACATACAACGTTGTGCAGACATTCTGATTTATATATACACATTTAGTCACATGTGCACTGAAAACATGTATTCGTACACACAATTTAAATAAGCAGGCTCAAATCAAATGACAGTGTCCACAAATTCTTTCACACTTGAGATACAAATACATGTATTTAAATGTTCCTACCCATACCTTCATGTATTTTCTCATGTATTCATATATATCACACATGTATTCCTATTCTCAAAATATGGAATATGGTCATATGGACACATGCACACACACATGCTCATATCTACCGCAGAGCTAAAATTTTTACTCACAGAATATATTCACATGTTCTTACATGTAGTCATTCACAGAAATATGAACATACTATATTAACAAATTCGATGAACCATACATATTCATTTCACACAAAATGCTAAAAATTCACACAGTTGGCCACAAATTCAAGGATATACTTTAACACAAACAGACATTTATATCAACACTCAAATATAGTCATAATATGCACTCAGATGTAATGTTCACAATTTCATTCTTATGAATGGACAACTTGATATGTATACACACATTCAAACATTCATCCATATACATTAGCACACATTTCACTAACCAAATGCACATAGTGACACATTTACTTATATACATACTAATATACATTCACCCTCAGATACTCAAACATTAATATACTCAAAAAATTTCCCGTATCTCATTTCATGAACAATATCACACAGTGACTCAAACAGAAGAAACTGATTACAAATTCACTCACATTCCAGACATGCTCATTGTGTTTGTATATACAAACATACATAGGTCTACATAGTCATTTATCCATACAAATGTTCCTTGTCACAAACTGTAACATGATCCCATCTAGAATTGTACAAAACATTCTCATACTTACTTGGGTCACAAATTTACTTATTTATATAAAAACTGTTACATTCATTCATACACATGGGCATTACCTTATTGTATTATAGTAAGAAATTACCATGACCACAATAAAGCATCCATACCTGTCCATTAAACATGAATATGTTTACATACTTACAAATTGATTGAGAATATATAAATATTTACCTTCACACACAAGTTTACACCCAACAGAACACTCTTACCTAGGAATAGGCTCACACATGCACTGTCACAGACAAATGTGCTCAAATTCATACACTTACACATTCACAAAAAACACTAAAAGACTCAAAACTGTCTGACTCAAACTTGCATACCAATTCACTCTCCTTCACAGTCTCATAAACATTCACATCTACATACTGCCATATTCACCCCTTCATACAAACATATTCAGTCATGAAGTCACATGACCGTGCTCATAGATTTAGTTGTATATGCAGAAAAACAAATGTTTGCATTCAGAAGCTCCCACTCATACTTAAACATTCATGTTAAAATTCTCAAAACATGCTCACCTAGACACTTGCACACTGACATGCTCTTCCGTGAAGCTTGAATATTCACTCAGAGGATAATACATTCACATGCACTTCTGCTGATATATTCCCATTTCACTCAAATAGATTTCTCTGTTAACTAGCTCTCCTAAGTGAACCTTATGTACATTCACTCAAACAAACTCACACACACCCATGCACATAGTAAAAAAAGTAAGGTTACATTTAAGCAAACATTTATGACAACACTTACAATACTAGCATGTTCAGATGTACAAGTTTATGTATTTTCTTTCACAAATGAGCAAACTTACATATGCAGATGCTCACTCAGTCACATTAACAGTTTTACAAATCACTTGAACAAACACACCAACAAATCTACTCCCATACATGCATATAACTAAAATACATTCACCCTTGGTATATAAAAATTCACTCACATGATCTTAATCACACATTCACTTGCAAACATGATGATAAGTTCACTCACATGCCAGACACTGCATTTATTTGTGCATACTGACATTCTCTTACCTAAGCAAAACATCAACTGTTAGAAGAAATGATATACATGAATATACTCACTATGAAGCTCACAATCTCATTCATTTACTTAAAAACCATTACATTCACTCCTGCAATGTTTACAAATAGCATTCAATATGTTCATATATAAATAAGATCACTTAGAAATCATTTATCTCCAAACTACTCTTGTATATGCTAACATGCATTCACATGCTTACAAATTCATACAGATGAAAACACATACTCATTGTAAACACAACACACAGATGCACCAAAAACGCACTTTTACCCATGAACATAATTACATGGTGTCACACATAAACATGCTTACATATACACACATTCACTCACTCTCTAAACATGCTTAAATATGTCCACAAACTCACATTGAAAACCATTTGTACTGGGCCTCCCTGGTGGCACAGCTGGTTGAGCGCCGCGCTATGAAGCAGCCACAGCACAGCAGTGCGAGTTCAATCCCTGGTCAGGGAGGTGACCCACATGGCGCAGCAGACCTCTCCTGCCTCATTCGCTGCTCCCTTCAGCAGTGTACTTCAGTTGATCTGCCTCTTCTGCTCCCCACTGTCTCTCTGGTGAATCCTCTCACCTCCCTGGACTCTGGCCTGTGCCCCAGTTCAGGTATGCATAAATAAATAAATCTTTTAAAAATAATTTTTAAAAACCCACTTGTACATTCATAGTACATACACTGACATATTTACTGCTCCACGTAAACAGGCTGAAACATTCAATCACAATACCATATCTACAAGTTCATTCATATTAGTGACTTAGATACTTCCATATGCTCCCACACACACTTTTATTTACACATATACACTCTTAAGGACTGGGAACATGGTCGCATATACATTCCTACACAGACACGCTCACGTCCACCACAAAGCCCAAACATTCACTCACAGAAGAAAATACATTCATATGCACTTACACTCATATTCTCACATAAATATGCACACACATTAACCACCTCACAGACACTAACCCAATACATATTTCCCTCATGTGAACCTGCTAACATCCATGTTGTCAATTAAAAATTGCACCAGGTGGAGTTTTAGCAGGCAAGGAAGACTTTGTTAAAAACTACTGTGATAGAGTATAAATACTAGTGTAATAGGAAAAAGAGATTAAACTCACTTTGTGCATAACAGAGACAGATGAGGATTTATGGCCAACAAGTAGAGTGAGGGAGTTAGTGAACAGAAAATTACTAAAAGGAACTTAGCTATTTCATTGGTTAATTTTATGTGTTAACTTGACTGGATGAAGAGATGCTCAGATAGATGGTAACAGAATTCTTGGTGTGCCTGTGATGGTGTGATGGTGTTTGTGGAAGAGATTAGCATTTGAAAGGTAGACTGATTAAAAAAAATTGTCCTCAACAATGCATTTGGTGGCATCAAATCAGTAGAGAACCTGAGTGGAACAAAAAGCAAGGGAAGGGTTAGTTTTCTCTTTGCTTGAATTTGGACATCTACCTTCTCATGCCCTTGGACATCATTGTTCCTAGTTCTGATACCTTCAGATTCACACTGGAACTTGGTTCTGGAACTGATTCTTAGGCATTTGGACCCAGATGAATTACACAACTGGCTTTCTTGTTTGATTCCCCTGCAGAGGAAAGATTGGGAGATTTTTCAATCTCCATAATTGCATGAGTCAATTCCTATAATATGGGAAGATTTAGTCTAGGAATTGGCTTATGCAATTATGGAGGCTGAGAAATGTCTAGATGTCTATAATGTATAAATATTTGTATCTAATGTAGACAAATATTTAGATAAAATATAAATATCTAGATATAAATTATAAATGTAAATATATATATTGTTCTGTTGTACTGTAGAACCCTGACTAATACAGGTATTTATGGGTGGTAGAGAAAGTATCTTGATCGCTTTAAAGGGGAAGGATGAAAATGTCAGTAGGCACAAAGGGTGGAGAGATTCTTGATAAACTGGCCTGGAAGGGTTTTTGCTAAAACTGGACTTGGCAGGGTAGTTTCAATCATAAGACCTAGTCAAAAAGAAGACACAGAAGAAGGAGCTTTTCTGCCCACATGTGACTGTGCTAGCGTTTCTTTCCACTAACATTTCCCCTTCACAAATTAGTACCAGCAGCTCTCCTACCCACCTGTGATTATGCAGGTGCCTCTCCTTTTCTTTCTCTTTTTCCTAATAATCCTGTCCTTTTAAAATGTGTAAAAGAAATGAAGAGAGCTCAAAACAGCCTCAAGTTTGGTATAGG
The DNA here is from genome assembly GCA_019455555.1 of Galemys pyrenaicus. Lineage (NCBI taxonomy): Eukaryota > Metazoa > Chordata > Mammalia > Eulipotyphla > Talpidae > Galemys > Galemys pyrenaicus. The sequence goes on from JAGFMF010011954.1 coordinate 1,616,727, forward strand.
AAGGAATTTCTTGTTCAAGGAAAGAAGAAATTTTTCTTTTGGACAGTATAAGTTCACTTCTCATTTGGTCACCTTAAGGTCACATTAAGGACCAGCTGTGAAGAGTTGACAGTAGAAAGATTTTTGCTAGATAGTACAAGCAGCCAGGTGTTAAGGGGAGAGTGGGGGAGAGGGTTCTCTATGAAACGAAAAAGATGGTTATTTGGAGTAACTACTTAAATCCAGTTTCTGAGTTTAAAAGACAACCAGATGGTAAAATTTCTAAATGTTGAACTTCAAGCATGTTTAGATGGTGAAGATGGTAGTGGCAATCTGATGGACTTCCTTTTGTAGTACATTTTTTTTTGAGATGGCATAGATATCAAAGAGGTTTTAATAAAATATGCGCTCATTTCCTGGAGCAGAGCTTGGAAGATTGGTGGGAGTTTGGTAATTTCCTGAGTGATCCACATAGTGGCAGTTTCAGGCACTAAAGTTGTTCATGCATGATCTGCTATAATGATGAGTCTTGAAATTTATATCAAATTGTCAAGCTTCAGCTCACAGTGTGGCTTTAGATCCTGTGGGGAAAGCTAGTTACAAGTCAACCTTAGAGTCCCAGTAAGGATCTGAGCAGTCAATTTTGAGTTCTCATGTTTTATTACGGATGGAGAAACACTGGAAACATTAGTTTGAAGGGTTGCAGTCAGATACTGAAGGAAATTAGAAAGGTTGAGAATTGGATAAGGATCGACAAAATGTGTTAGATAGCAGGATCTAGCCCAATTTATAGGTAGGTTACAAAACCATATAGTTCAGTGAGAATGAACAGGGCCAGGATCTGATACCTCACAAGGTAACATTAGTTTAAAACACATTATATGATTTAGGGAATAGATTTACACCTCTTTATATGTATGTTAGCATACTCACCATCAAAGTACCGATAATCCACCACCATAGTCCATTGGGCCCCCTGCCCCCTTGGCTTCTCACCTCCCCAATCCTCCAAAGCCTATCAAGACTAGGAAGCCAAGCCAAGAACTCAGCACTGGTATTCACCTTATTAACTACTTACAGAGATTCCTAAAATATCCTAACATTCCTAAATCTGCCAGGAAGTGGCCCTCTTTTACATGTTGAGTAAGAGAACTATAGCCAAGTATCAAGCCCATCTTTCCAGGAAGACTTTGTAAGCATTGTTATGGCAGTTACTTGCAGTTCCTCAAGATGGGTCATATCTGATTATGTACATGATTCTTAAATATGACATTCCACTCAAAGTTTCTATTACATAACCATTTCCCCCAATTATGTTCTGCTGCAACATGGAAGAAAGATTTTTATTGAAATTATACAATTAATTATATTACCATGAAAAATAACAGTTGGTCCTTGAACAAAACAGGTTTGAATTCCATGGGTCCACTAATACATGTTTTTTTCTGTTAAACAGACTATGTAAACTTATAGAATCAGTTAATATAGAGTACTACATATATTTTATGATACTCTTTTTTAAAAGATTTATTTATTTATGCATACAAGCACTGGGGTACAGGCCAGAGGTGTGGGGAGGTGAGAGAGTCCACCAGACAGAGCAGGGTGCAGAACAGGCAGATGGACTGAAACACACTGCTGAGGGGAGCAGCGGGCCAGGCAGGAGAGGTCTGCCTGTGCCATGCGGGTCACCTCCCCAGCCGGCAGCAGGGATCGAACTCATGCTACAGTGGCTGTGGTTTGCTTCATAGTGCATTGCTTAACCCACTGCACCACCATGGAGGGCCCTATTTTATAATATTCTTAATAACATTTTCTCTAGTTTACTATATTGTAAGAATATAGCATATAATAACACAAAATATGTGTTACTTGATTGTTTATGTGATGAGCAAGGCTTCTAATCAACAACAGATTATTAGCAGTTAAGTTTTGGCAGAGCTAAAAGTCATAGGTGGATTTTCAATTGCATGGAGATTGGTGTCCCTAACCTCTGCTTTGTTTTTGGGTCAACTGTACATAATAATAGTATTCAAATTCTGTAATTATCAGGCAGGGAAAAAAGATATGCTGTTTCTTTTCTGTTTACAAAAGTACAATTTACTAAACTGTAATAAGTTACAGATAACTGAGGTAAGAAGTGAAGGATATTCCTTATATCCAGGAAACAGAATGTTAAAGCATCAATAATAGTCCAAACAAAATTCATAGTCATCCTTCATCAGTTCATTCAGTACTGCATAATTAGTTCTTGTTCTCTTTGATCTTGGGTTAGCTATATCATGACTCAATCAGCTTTGCAGGTAGAGTTCTGGAACCTCAGTTTAGTGTGTGGTCTCAAAGTTATTTCAATGATGTCTTTAGGGGGTCTGGGTCCTGGTATACCTGGCATAATACTCTCTGTGGGACTCCTGAAGATGATTGTAAGAACTTTCTGGAAAGCATCAAATTAAAACAACTATCTGGATGACAAAAGACTTAAGATGGCTATGGTAAAATATATAGTGAAAGTTTATTACAAAAGCAATGCAATTGACAAGGACATTTGGTTGTTTCTGTGATACACAGGATTTAAAAATAATAACTGGAATTATAACATAACATTATGCTGATGCTATCTAATTAAGGTAAAACAGCACCAGGGTATGGACAACTAGGGAGCTGACATTTCTAGGAACATAATACAACTTCTTAATACTCCAGAAATTGTATTAAGTTCCTAGAAACTTATTGAGTATCTATATTAATAACATTTTACACATATACATGTGAACTAAGGAAGGTTAAACTTTTCATATTTGACAGCGCTTTCCAGGTTACTCAACATAGCAGATAAACCTAATTATGTTTAACATTTCTCATTTTACAAGGGGCTCTCTGGGAAATCTCAAGGTCAGTTTGAGATCAAGAAGATTTCATTTTGGATCAAAAGGATTGAATACTTAGCTAAATAGGATTATGGGTCACTGAGAAACTATTTGGCTGCCTTTTCAACCAAAGTGGCAATAAAAGTTTCCAAAAATAATAATGGATAACATGATTGAAAATAACCGTTTATACAGGTAAGAAAGCTCACTTCTCTTAAATAATAAAATGCTAAATATTGAAGCATTTGAAATTTATTCTGATAAGATGTAGAATTTCTGCCTTTTAAGCAGATTGCATAAAAGGAAATAATTTATTTTTTATAATTGCATATTTATAATCTCATTATTATTTTGTCATTTTAACAGAGAAAAAAAATCAAACTCCAGTTTTACATCTGCATGCAAGTGATTGTAAAGCTCATTTTAAAAAAAATGACAGCCCATTCCACCTTAACCAACTTTTGTCAGAGTACATGATTCCTTTTTTGCAAATCTTCTACACCTTTCTGTGTCCGCTCATGTTTTGTCCTACACTTTGCTCTTTACATTCTGGAACAAACAATCATTTTACTTTAGGACAAAATTATTCTTTTTAAATTTTCTTTCTTTTTTAAAAGATGTTTTTATTTATATATACAAGCACTGGGGTACAGGCCAGAGTCCAGGGAGGTAAGAGGATTCACCAGAGACAGAGTAGGGAGCAGAACAGGTAGACTGACTAAAACACACTGCTGAGGGGAGCAGTGGTGAGGCAGGAGAGGTCTACTGCGCCATGTGGGTTCCCTCCCTAGTTGGCAGCAGGGATCGAACTCAGGCTGCAGTTTGCTTCATAGTGCGTTGCTTAACCCACTGCGCCACCAGGGAGGCCTCTCTTTTTTTAAATTTTCTTTTATTTTTAAATATTTATTTATACATACAAGAACTGGGGTATAGGCCAGAGGTGTGGGGGGTGAGGAGATTCACCAGAGATAGAGCAGGGCACAGAACAGGCAGATCAACTGAAATAAACTGCTGAGGGGAGCAGCGGGGAGGCAGGAGAGGTCTGCTGTGCCATGTGGGTCACTCCCTGGGCAGGGATGGAACTTGGCTGCAGTGGATACGATGTTTCAAGTGTGGTGCTTAACCTGGTGTGCTACTTTTTTTTTCTTAATAAATACATATCCCACATACCTTGCCTATTTTGCATATAAAGTTTCCCTTTATATTTATTTCTACAAATGAGATCTCTCCAAATGAAATTTCTACAATGAAAGCATAATCAAATATGAAAAACAGAGTTCAACCAAATGAAAAGTTTCCACCTTCTAAACTGATACTTTTCAAGCAAAGGGACTGGGGGCTCTAACCCAGCTTCAAGAATATACTCAGTCCTAAGAATCAAAATATATCCTTTCCAATTTTTAACGGACCATCACCCAGAATGTTGGATCAAGAGATGGACTCAAGTATAAATCCAGGATCACTCAGAAGTGAAGATCAAGGTTTCAGAGGTACTTGGGGCCCTGGGTAAGAGGCCATAGACTCTAGTAATAAATCTGATTTCTATCTAAATTATAGCACCAGAACTATAAAGGAAAAATTACATGGATGAAATTAAATAGGAGAATAAGACTTTAGAATTCATTCAGCGCTATTGTTATAGTGGGCAGAGACTAATGCAACCGGGGAAAGAAATTAAATTCAACTCTGAATACAAAGACAGCTAAGGATTTATAACCAGTGGGCAGAATGAGGGAATCAACGAATGGAAAATTTCTAAGATGAACTTGATTATTATCAAGGGTGGAGGGGAAGGAGGTCTTTCTTAAATATCAAGAGGTGGTGATAAGGACCTTGATTAAATTTAATTAATGGGGCGGGGGGGGTGTGTCTCACTAACCTGGCTTAGTAGGATGCTTGCTAAAACTGGGATTGGCAGTCCAGGATGTGGTCAAGCATGAAGCCTGGTTGAGAAGGTTCAGAGGAGCCTCAAGTTTGGTCATTCAAATATTTGCATACTAACATACTCTGATGTACAATTTCATATGTCTACTTTCACAAATGTACATGCTCACATGTCACTTTCGCACCGACATACTCAAACTTTCACTCATTAACATGCATACCCTCAAATGCCCATACTTACAAATTTACTCACACACGTATATATCATTTACATCCAGACACTTACATAGTCACACAAAATTCCCCACACTTCATTCACTCAAATATGACTGTTTACATTCTCTCACACAGGAACATGACTATAAATTTATTCACATAATATATACTCACTATATTATTTATTATATTATTATTAATAACATATATACACACTACATTTAACCATCAAATTATCGTCAATAACAGTAATATGCTCACATATTAATATGCACACAAATATGCTCATGCTCGCAAAGATCACAGATACATTCATTTACATGAAAGTGCCACTTTCACTCACATATATACACACAAATCACTTTCTTCAGAAGTAATCACATACCAACAAGATCACAGGAAAAACACTAATTTGCTTACTACACATGAATACACAACTATAAATTCATTTGCTTACAAATTATTTCATACAAACAAGCACACTTATATATATATTCACTTTACACATGCAAATTTTTTAGATGTCTTTTATATTTTTTCTTTGCACTATGGATTATTGTGAAATCTGTTGATTACTATCCCAGGATTTGGAGATTTTCCCTTTATTACTGGTTAATAGGTATATTATATTTATAGAATGTACTATATTAGTTCAGGTTTTTTTTTTGAGGTTTGTTTATAACCTATATTATATTTCACCATGATGCTTGACAAAAATGTGCATCTGATGTTTTGGGGTGATTTGTTTTATTGATTCAATTAGGTGATGTCAGTTGATGGTGTTATTCAGGGTCTTTATATTTTTATTGATTTTTTTGTCTAATATTTCTAAGAGGTACCGAGAGTGATGTTTTGAAATCTCCAACTTTGTGAATTTATCTGTTTCTCTCTTCATCTCTATCAGGTTTTGCATCTTGTATTTTGAGGTTCTGCTGTTTACTGTGTACACAATTAAAATCATTATGTCTTACTGGTAAATTGATCCTTATATCATTATATAAAGAGTAAAATCCCTTATTCAGTAGTTTCTTTGATGTGAAGCCTACTTTAACTGATACTAGTTTAACTACTGTTACTTAATGCTGACATAATATATCTTGACTTTTAGTTTCTGACCAATAAATATATAGGGGGGTTTGGTAAATATTTTTTATCAAATTAAGGCATTTTCCCTCTAAATTTGCTGAGATTTTAACATCATGGATGGGTGCTGTAGTTTGTCTGATTCTTTTTTTAAAAAAAGATCTATCTATCTATCTATCTATCTATCTATCTATCTATCTATCTATCTATCTATCTATCTATCTCTATCTATCTATCTATCTATCTATCTATCTATCTATCTATCTATCTATCTATCTATCTATCTATCTATCTATCTATCTATCTATCTAAGAGCTGGGGTGCAGGCCAGAGGTGCAGGAGGTGAGAGGATTCACCAGAGACAGAGTAGGGAACAGAACCGGCAGATCTACTGAAATACACTACTGAAGGGAGCAGTGGCATGGCAGAAGATGTCTGCTGTGCCATGTGGGTCAACTCCCTGGCCAGGAACGAGCTCATGCTGCAGTGCCTGCCTATAGCTTCATAGTGCTGCGATTTAACCCCTTGGCGCCTCCAGGGAGTCCCTGGAGTTTGTCTGATTCTATTAATATATGATTATATGATTTTACTTCTTTAGCCTTTTGTGCTTTATTACATTAATTGATTTTGAATGTTGAGCCAGCTTTGCATACCTACAATAAATACAATTTGTCATGCTGTATAAGTTATATACTCTTGCATTCTATTTGCTAATATTTTGTTGAAATTTTAGCATCTATATTCTTGAGACACTTGATATCTGAGTATTATGGTAATGTTGGCCTATAAAGTGAATTAAGAAGTGTTTATTCTGCTTTCAGTTTAACAAGATTTTCAAGAACTTGCATCATTTCTGAATTTTTTGGTTAAATTCCTCAGTAAAATCATATATGCTTATTGCTTTCTGTTTTAAATTTATTAATTATTAATTCAGTTTCTTTGATATAATTGTATTCAGATTATCTACTCTTACGCATCATGTGTACTTGTCTTTCAAGGAATTGGTCCATTTCAATGAAATTATCAAATTTCTGAGCACAGGATTGTTCATTATTTATTATTTTTTTAAGATCCGTGGGATTAGTAGTTATGACTCCTCTGTCTTTTCTGATATAATTTTATAACTCAAACTAAGAGGTTATATGAACCGCTTGTTCTGGATATTTCATATAAATGGAATCATATACTGTTTTTCTTTCTGGATTCTTCACTTACCACAAGGTCAAGATTTATACATTTGTAGCATGTATCAGTGCTTCATTCCTTCTTTTAATTGCTGAATAACATTCCATTGTATAGGTATAATACTTTTGCTTATCCATCCATTAATTTTGATGGATATTTGAGTTGTTTTCACATTATGGCTATTTGCAGCAAGTCTGTTATGAACATGTATTCAAGTCTTTATTTGGACACCTATTTTTTAATTATTTTGGGTCTATACATAAGTGATTAATTGATGGATCTCATGACAGTTTTATTCTTGACTTACTCAACAACCATCAAAATGTTTTTCATGGTGGCTGCACCATTTTATATTCTCACCAGCAGCATATGAATATTCTAATTTCTCTACCATAAACACTGGTTATTTTATGTTTTTACAATTATAGCCATCCAGTGAGCATGTTGATTTCTAGGAGTAGTTTATATATCCTGTCTACTATACCTTTATCAGATATATGGTTTGAAAATACTTTATCCTTTTCCTTGGATCGTATTTCCATGTTATAAATAGTGACCACAAATCACTAAAAAGTGATTCACAAATGTTTTTAGTTTTGGTGAAGGCTAATTTATTCTTTTATTGATTGTTATTTTGGTGTCATATCTAACCAACCACTGTCAAATCTAAGGCCATGAACCACTTGTCCTGGTGTTTCATCGAAGAGTTCATAGGGTTAGTTCTTTGTTCCATTATGAATTAATTTTTGTATTTGATATGAGGTGAAGGTCTAATTTAATTCTTGTGCATGTGTGTATGTATCAATAGTTGTTCCAGCACCATTTGTTGAAGAAGCGATTGCTCCTTCCCACTGAATAGTCTTGGCACACTTATCAAAAACCTATTCACCATAAATATATATGTTTATTTTCAACTTCCCAGTACTTTTCCTTTGATTTATATGTCATTTTAATGCCATTTTTAATACCACATTGCTTTGACTACTCCAACTTTGTAAAGTTTTAAATTTGGGAAGTGTGATTCCTGTATGTTTATTCTTCTTTACTGAAATGGTTTGGGTTATTCAGAATAACTTACAAATCCACATGAGTTTTAGCATCAGCTTGCCCATTTCCACAAAAATGGTCGTTTGGATTTTGATCAATTGATCTATAGATCAATTTAGGAGGAATAGCCATTCTTAACAATATTATCTTTTAATCCATGAATACATATTTTTACTTTGTTTTATTTAAGCCTTCTTTAATAAGGAATAGGAGGAAACGGGTATAACTGCTTATTGGGTATAGGCTATCTTATACCTAGGTGATGACATTGTCAAACTAGAGGTTGTCGTTGTGCAACACTGTGAATGTACTAAATGTGCTAATGATTAATATCATATCTTTTGTTGATTTAATGGAGAAGATGCTTCTTGGGGGAAAATATCTAAGTTGCGACATTAAAGAATGCTTAAGGGTTAGTAATGCAACGGGGACCAGAGTGGTGGATGAGATCTAGTCCTGCAAATGAAAATGGGCAAAGGTTCAAAGGAAGAGAGAGAACATGCATATTTGAAAGATTAAAGGATGATCTGTGCAGCTGCAGCAGTGAGCATGGAATGTATTCATTTTGTGATACATAGCAGACATTAATTTGCAGTTACTCTGTCAAGGCCGATGTCAAGCAGTCCTTTTGTAAGTATTAACTCATTAAATCTGCACAGCAATCTTATGAGATAGGACCCATTTTCCACTTAAGTTACTCATGGGAAATTGAGAATTATTACATAAGTTAGGATTTGAGCTATTAAATCCTGAGGTTTAAATCTCATATCCTGTAGGTGATCTGAATTTTTTACCCAGGTATTCTGGCTTGAGAGTTCACACTCTTAACTGTTTTTCCTCTCCAGTGGCACTGAATCCTGTTTCCACAGGGCATTTCATCCCATGAGTTTAAAGACACAGGGGATTAGAAATTGCTTTTGTGTATATTTTATGGTTTGCCTAAAGTTAAATTGCAACCATTTTTACACACATACACTCACATACCCTTTTAAATATGCGAGTGGTACACGGTAAGACCACAGGTACTTTTACCTATTTTTTTTTATCAATTTTACCTTTAGCTAGCCCAACTCTTGGCATTTTGAGATGATTTCTGAAATCCTTTAGAAGAAAAAATACTTCACCTAAGAGGAAGTTTCCATCTGGGACTCAGAAAAAGTTGTGAGTGTGCCTGAGGCTGCAATATTATCCAAATACCTGGGGATGGCATCTTTTTGCCTAGATTCTGAGCTTCTTAGGTGGCCATGTGAAAAAAAAAAGTCATAGTGTATATGTAACTTTTCTACTGAAAAAATAGCTAACTATAATAAATTTCCTGCCATGCTGCTAATTAAAATCCATAAATGATTCCCTCTTTATTATAAGTATAAATTACAAATGACTAACATAGGTCATGATTTTTGATGTTGGATTTTTAGAAGGGGTGTTGCTGATATAGTTATTTCTGTTCTTACTTTGTTTCAAAAGAAAGGCATACTGTTTGCATTTGTTGTCAGGGTATTGCTATAGGAAGAAGCAGATGCTAGCTAAAAGTTATCTAAATATCTGAGCTTAAAATATTATACTCTGTTCTTTGTTGCTGGGACTTGGCCAACATTATTTTACTTTCCAGCTGACTCCCTTTTAAGCTCTGCCAGTAGAGATTTCCTTAGGGAGACAGGAAATATGGAGGAAGGAGAATCCCACTATTCCTTTGTGTCTCTGTTCCTATTTATCTCAGTTTCACCCCAATAAATTCTTCTTTATATCATGTTTTCTTTATCCACTCATCCATCCAGCAGCACTTAGGCTGATTCCATATCTTGGCTAGTGTAAATAATGTTGCATTGAACATAAGACAGCATAAATCATTTCCTTTGGATATGTTCCCAGGTATAGGATTGCTGAATCATATGGTAGTTCTATTTTTGATTTTTTTGAGGAGTCTCCATGTTATTTTCCACAATGGTTCTACCATTCTACATTCCTACCAACACTATCCAAAGGTTCCCTTTTATCCACACCCCTGCCATCATTTGTTATCTCTTGTCTTTGTTGCAGGTGAAGAGTTATCTTATCGTAGTCATGAACTGCAGTTCTCTGATGATTAATAATGTTGAATACATTTTCCTATACCTGTTGTCTAGTTTTATGTCTTTGAAAAAACATCTATTAAAGTCCTGTACTCATATTTAAAATTTAATTAATTTTATTATAATTTGGGGGCTTACATTTTACTCCTCGATATTTGTACATGTTCTATTCACCCTCCACCAAAGCACTTGTGCTGTTATCCTATCTAATTCCTCCCTTTATCACTTTCTTCACTCCTGTGCTTCATCATTTCTGCTGCTGAACTTCTCCTGCAGTATTTTTCAGTTCACTTATATTCTTCAGTTCTGTGACTTCTGTTTCACGCTTTATTATATTTTCTATCTCTTTGTTGATATTCTCATTGTATTCTTCCATCTTTCTCACAAGTTTGGATTAGCATCTTTTTGGCCATTGCTTTGAATTCTAGATTCTGGATTGCTATTCCTTATCATTAGGCCTTTTCCTGAAGTTTTTTGTTATCTTGTTTGTACCACATACCTCTTTCTTCATTTTGTTTTACTCTGTTTCTATGCATTAGGTAAAACAACTGTCTCTCCCAGTCTTGAAAGGGTGACCTTGTGTAGGTATTGAAACTTACTCTTCAACTTTGTCCTATTTTTCCTATTGAATCTTCGTGGCTTAGGTAGGTGTGTTCATTCTTGATAGGTCATTGTTGTTTAGTGCCATGACCTGTTAGTGTTCCAAGGGGAGGCATTACAGCACCTAGTTTCAAACTGATTGGAGGCTAAACCCTCAGGTAGCAACATTTAAAGTAAGTCAATATGTTCAGTACCATGGGACTACAATTGTAATCCTTGCTGACCCCCAGGCCCAGCAATATGCAGATGTGTCCTCAGGCATAACTGCAAGAATGGAGATTCTAAATGAGTGTATAATCTTTTTTTTTTTTTTTGAAGTACTGGTGAACTGTAGCAAGGACAAAGGTGAGCACAAAGATAGCATCCCTAGGCCTATATTCCTTGAGAGCTTGTCTGTGTTTATCATTGACTCAGCAGGACTGGCAGCGGGTGGTGGTTGGTAGGGGCCATGGCAAATCCTCCAGCTCTACCAAGATAGGGGGAGCTTTAAAATGGCACCCTCCAGCTTCATCTCTAATAAGAGAGTGTGAGTGCAAAAATGGTATATACCAGTGCTTATGTCCCTGGAGAGAGTTCCATAAGACACTTGTCCCTCTGGCAGATGTTTTAAGATTAGCTAATGATTTCCTTTTTTTGTGACTTAGGTATTTTTTTAAATTGCTATTTTGTGCTGGGTCCTGGGGTGAGTGAGTCTACATGATTGCCTATTAAGAGCAGACTCTGTTCCTCACTGTCTCTAGGTCTCCTGGTCATGAGCCCCATTGATTTTCAATACTAGATGTTTTCTTGGGGGAAGGTTGTGTCTCTAGTGCAGGTCCCTATGGTAATATTTAGTTGCATATATGAATCTTAAGTTAATTCTCCTTGTAAAAATTTCAGGTAGTATAGGAATTCTAAAGTCCTGTTTTGCCACATGTCACTATCGTCATTCTCCCTGACTTCATATGTTATTCTATCATCATATTATGGAAAATAGTTCAAGGCTTTTATTATGTGTATTTATATCTCCTTGTGTACAACAAGAAAAAATTATCTATGTTTGGAATTTTACAAAAAGGACACCATTAGTATTTACTGGCTTGCAATCTCATTTGTATTTGAATTGTCTTTACATTTGCTGTATTTGCATGAGCCTCGTTCTTCCTAAATGATTCATAATATACCATTTTCTGGGTAGACCCTAGATTATTTTTTCACACTTTGATAGACACCTTTATTTTGATATTGTCTTGTTATTATAGAGGCAATGTATTATGTAGGGATGCTTTCTTGCTATTACGGAGATAATGTTGTAAATAACCTTGTAAACAAGGGACACTGTGTACTGACCATCATCAAGGACTCTCAATATATGATGAAGCAATTATACCCCTAATTCACTTACCTGGAAGTCATAATGGAGGTATTACCTTTAGCAAAGGATGAAATTATCCTTGATTTTTTTAACTCAAAATGTCATGAAGTAATTTATTACAGTTAATAGGGATTTGAAAATGTTTGCCCATAGAAAAGAGTGAAAGTAGGAGGAATAACAAGAAATTAATTAACAAAAATTAAACAACACAATCCTATATAGCCTATTAATCAAAGAATAAATCACATTAGAATTCAGAAAATACTTTGATAGGAATAAGAATGATATCAAGCTTATAGGGTACAAATAAATTCAAAGCCAGTCCAAGGAAGCTAATAATAAAGATAACAGTAGTAATGAATAAAGAGATAATAGAAAAAGAATAGAGAAAATCAGTGACCAAAAGTTTTCCTCCTTTAAAAATCAAAAAATTTACAAAACTTTAGCTAGCTTGACAATAGAATAATTGAGATACTTAAAAATATTAGGAATGAAAGAGGGGCCATTACTAACAATACTACACAATTAAAAGGGTTATAGGGGAGATCTATAAAGTATATATCCACAAATTAGATAATCTATGTGAAATATAAAATTACTTGAAAGACATTGGAAATGCCAAAATTGACTAAAAGACGTAGAAAATCTGGATAGAACTTAATAAGAGATTGAATTACTAATCAAAAAACTTGTCACTATGAAAAACTTAGGACCAGATGACTTCATTAGATTACTCCATGTTTAAAGAAGATTTAACATCAGTCTGTTACAAACTCTTCCTAAAAATAGATGAGGAGGAAACACTGCCCAACTCATAGTATGAAGCTGATATTACCTTGACTTTAAAGACATTATTACAAGACAAAAACTGAGGATCAATCTCCTACATATACAGGCACAAATTATCAGCGAAATATTGCCAGTACTAATCCAGCATTGATTATTTAGTGTAACTGTGGAATTTATTCCAAGCACCAAACATCAATTAAATGTGAAAATCAGTGAATGTAATTGTTGGTAGAGGCAGCCCTATTCAGTCTGTCCACACCCGATCTGTTGCATAAGAACAGGCTGTGAGCCTGGAACATTTTCTTGAAGGGAGACAAAGAGCCCTCACAGCATATGCTTAAGATTATCTCCTTGGGCACCGGAGGGGGATGGGAGGGGGGGTAATATCTTTTGTGGTTATGGGCTTGATATATACTCTTGTTCTGCTTATGTGCTACGTCAGTGGCCCTCGGTCACGCCTCCAATTTTCTGTATTTCAGACTTTACAATGGAAGAGTCAGATTTCTTGCACTACAGCGTAAAGTGAGGTACAGTCATACACTGCCAGTTCGCTATAGAATAGCTCCTCTGGCCATGGGTAAACAATGTACTACAAGGGGCTGGATCTTCTACACATGGTCTTTCTCTCGTCTCACTTTAATGCTGTGCTACTTGAGCTTGCTGTGTGGGTTTATGTTCTCAGGGGCCTCAAATCATACAATGGTTTCTTCCCTGCATACTTATCTGCCTTTTCACCTTGACTTCACTCATGTTATAGTCTACCCTGCAACACAGGCTGACCCTCCGCTGAACAGCAAAATGGCAATATACCATATTCATACAATAAAGGATTAAAATCACATAATGATTTCAACAGATGCAGAAAAGGTTTAGACAAAAATCCAATAGCTTTTTATAATAAACACTCTCAGTAAACTAGACATACAAGGGGCATTACTTATTTGTTAAAGGATATCTATGAAAACTCCACAACTATTATTTTACTTTCTCTTTAAAGATTTATTTATTTTTACAAGAATTGGAGTGTAGGCCAAATTTGCTAGCAGTGAGAGGATTCACCAGAGACAGAGTGGGGAGCAGAACAGGCAGATCAACTGAAGTACACTGCTGAGGGGAGCAGCGGGCACAGCAGGAGAAGTCCACTGCGCCATATGGGTTAGCTCCCTGGCGGGGGATTGAACACATATTGCAGTGTCTGCCAATAGCTTGACAGCGCTGTGTCTTTAACCCATGCACCACTAGGGAAGCCCATTATTATTTTACTTAATGGAGAAAGACTAAAAGTTTTTCCTGAAGTTCAGGAACAATGATTGTCTACTCTTACTACTTCTATTTAACATTGTACTGGAGGACCTAGCCAGGGAAGTTAAGCAAGCAAAAGCAGAAAAGGACATGCAAACTGGAAAAGAAGAAATAAAGTTATTTCTATGTGCAGAAGACATGATTTTTTATATAGCATTCCTTAAAGAGTCCACCAACAAGAGACTGCTAGAGGTAATAAATCAGTTCATGACAGAAAATCAATTGTGGTTTTTTGCATTAGTGATGAATGATACAACAATGAAATTTAGAAAGCAGTTTTATGTATAATAACATAAAAGGACAAAATATTTAGAAATAAATTAAACAATCTTATGTCTAGCAACTGAAGTATGGATAAATAAAATTTGCTATATTCATATGGTAGGATATTATTCAGCGATGAAAAGAGGGAAATGCTGATAAGTTTACAGCATGTATGGACTTTGAGCACATTGTGTAAGTGAAAGATGGCTAGTCTCAAAAGGTAATGTATTGTGTGTTTTAATATTTAAAATACACAAAAAAGAAAAACCTATGGAGACAGAAATCATAGTGTCTGCACAGGGTCTATGCCTGGGACTGGGAGCAGGGATTTCTTGCAAATGGTCACAGAGGATCTTTTTGAGGTATCAGAAATATTCTAAAATTGAGTACAACATATAGATTATGGTGATTGTTGCATAGTTGTTTAACTTTAATGCAAAATTACTAAATTGTGCACTTAAACAGGTGAATATTATATGAATTATACATCAATGAGTATGCTAATATGAGTTCTTTACTCGTAGTGGTTTTTTTTTTTAATGCTATTGTTGGATGAAGTAGTAAAAGCTCTTGGAGTTCAACTGGAGATCTTAGAGATCAATTGGAGATTGTGGTGGAAGAAAATCTCATTTTCCTATATTGCTTGCATTTTGCTTTCTCAGAGTTTTCTCAATGACTAGGTCCTAACATATTCTGTTCTATCACATTTGCTCATTCAGTCATTCTTTCATCAGGTTTAGTTTTGTTATCAAGTATGAGGCACTTAGCTGTGGTTCAACTATGATTTTGAAAGAATGCATTAATCTTGTATGCCAGGTTACCTGAAGATATTCACTATGTGCACTGGATTTGGGCTATATATGGAATTTGAGATCCCTTTCAGCACAAAAGCCTGTTATTTTATGTCAGTGAAGTGGCCCTGAATAAAGATTGAAACAGGTTTGATTTCTCTGATGAGAAAGCCAGAATGATTATCATATTTTTTGTCCATTTTAGCTCAGTATGTAAAAATATTTTCCCACTTCAGAAGTTAATGAGAATTGCTTGTATATTTTATCCATTTGTTGTATTGATTCTGAGGATGAATTTGACTTGGTGTTCATCGAAAGCTAATGTCAATCTGATTGTTATATTGATATTCTTTGTTTAATGACAAATGGGAAAGGTTATTTAATATCCAAAGGTAGAAATCATTTTTAGGGATATTTTCAGTTAGGGAAGGTGACCTACCCAATCCATAACAACCCAAATGAGGGATCGGCCATCACATCACTGTGACTGTGTTTAAGCATGTTTATGTAAATGTATGTTTGGGAGGGTGACATATTTTACTGAAGAAGTGATGTTTAATACCTCTATTATTTGGGATAAACCGTTCATGCCTCATAAGTAGAGTAGCTGAGTTACTAATTATTCATTCACTTCCTTTGTTTCTGTGTCTTAATATATCCTAATAACTATGTAGGGAAAGCCTAGTTAGCTTTTGGTAACTTCTACTGGATTGTGTTCATGCATATAGAATAAAATTTGGGAGATCAAAAAGATGGCTAAAATTTTCTGTTCTTTTAAGAGACCTGATGTTAAGTTTATACATTTATAAATTTTCAGGTTTTTAATTTTAAAATTATGTATTACAAGTTTCTCTACCAAAATGGGTATTACTTATTAGAAAAGAAAGTGGAAAGTTCAGCAAAAAGTCCTAAATCACTCTGAATTATTCTATATATTAAAAACCCAAACAATTATCAAATTTTCTTTTAGATATACAAGACAATCCTAATATTCATAGTGTCAGTAAGGTGCTCAGATATCCAGAATGTGTTTATTATACAAGGCCATTCTGGGATTTTATTTTAACAAAGAAATTTCCTTTCTCTTTCTTTTTAAAAAACTGAGTGCCTTTATTTTTTTTTCTTTTATTAAAATATTTTAAAATTTACATATACTTGCCATTAATTGTAATCCCCATGTATTCCCCATCACCATCTCACCAGTGCA
>JAGFMF010011954.1:1654216-1665445 GCA_019455555.1 Galemys pyrenaicus
GAGCAAAACAATCCCAGGAACCAAAACCAATCAGAACAAACAAATAATCAAAAACTAGTAGGTCACCACAATTACAGCAACAAAAGAGAAAAAAACAAACAAACAAACAAACAAAAAAACACCCCTCTAGGATGGGGGGTATGGAAGGGATGGTGCTGGTTGACTCGCAGCAGCAGATGAGGGCCCGTGTGGTAAGTGGGTGGGTGATGAGGTTCCTAAGAACTCCTTTCACCTGGGGTCTAGAGTTCCCAACCAGCCTCCTATATAGGGACTGGTTCCTTATGGCTCCCCTTAATATCAGTCTCTGCTAGGGGGAGAAAGTAGCCATGTAGCAGTTGGCGCACTATCTGCCTCTTTCCTAAACTCCGTATGCCCATCTGACTTCCTCCGGATGTCCCTGGATTCTGAATCTAGACGTTGGAGAGGATTTCTGCATATGGAGCGAGGCTTCTTATTTCTGACTGACTTTTATAGCTCAGATCTCAGCTTGCAGTGGTGGCTCCGCCTCCCGCGGTTCCCCCAGCGTGAGGAATTCCAATACGGAGCTCCCCTGGGGCGGAGCAGGCCAGGTTTCTGAGTTGGGTCACACTGGCGCTCTAGTCCAACTCTGCTCCGACTGTCCGCGCCAGCCCCAGGCAAGCAGCCCCAGCCATAGCACCCTCAGACCTATGTGGTAGGCTTTATATAAAGAAAAATGCCTTCATTTTCAGAGAATTCCTTCTTGAGGTTTGTCTTTTTCTTCCTCAGAGGTGATTTCATTCCTCATTTGGAAAGGAGTTAACAAAATAGAGCTTCTATAATAATTTCTCCAAAAACCATGGTTGTTGGTTGGAGAAATAAAGTTAATTTGCATCTAATCCTTCCATTCTTCAACTAAAGAGCAAATGTCATAGAAGTTAAACAGGGATGTCAAAATTAAACTACTCAATTTAAAAATTTATTTCTTGGTGATCTAAAATTGACTAATGTTATAGATTTCAGAGTTTTCAATGATTTCCTTTTATTTTAAAATCAGTGTGTAGTCACAATTTTCAGACAATGTTTATCTCAATTCTAAAGTGAGATATCAGATACAGTTTTATATCTATAGGTCTGTGAGAAGTTGAATTTATTTTATTTTTTAAAGATTGATTTATTTATGCAAACAAGCACTGGGGTACAGGCCAGAAGTGCGGGTGGTAAGAGGATCCACCAGAGACAGAGTGAAAAACAGTACAGGTAGACTGATGGAAACACACTGCTGAGGGGAGCAGCAGGTGAGGCAAGAGAGGTCTGTTACGCCATGTGGGCCACCTCCCTGGCTGGTGGCAGGGATCGAACTCATGCTGCTGTGGCTGTGGTTTGCTTCATAGTGCATTGCTTAATCCATTACACCACCAGGGAGACCTCTGAACTTATTTTAAAAATTATTATTGTGCCATCCAGTGTTCTGTGTGAAAGCTAGTGGCATACAAAAGGGATCAATATTTACATACCTTTCTCTACATCTATTTTTCTCTACAGAAGTGGAGAAGAGGGGCCTCCCTGGTGGCGCAGTGGGTTAAGCAATGCACTATGAAGCAAACTTCAGCCACTGCAGCACGAGTTCGATCCTTGCCCTCAGTCAGGGAGGGGACTCACATGGTGCAGTAGACCTCTCCTGCCTTGCCGGCTGCTCCCCTCAGCAGTGTGTTTCAGTCAGTTTCCCTGTTTTGCTCCCCATTCTGTCTCTGGTGAATCCTCTCACTGCCCCGGATTCTGGCCTGTACCTTAGCTCTTGTATGTATAAATAAATAAATCTTTTTTTAAAAAAAGTGGAGAAGAGAGAGGTGTTCCCTTTAGTACAACATGAAAAGAAAAAGATCTGTAACATTATATATATATTATATATTATAGATATTGTATATATTATAGATGTGTGTGTGTGTGTATAACCAAATGAATATATTGTAAGGGAATAGTTTCACATTTTAGTTAGGATACATTCCTTCTCTCAAACATGAATTTCTTTTGTAGCCATCTTTTGAAGATACTCATAATTCATATATATTTTTTAAGTTTTATTTTTATTTACTTATACATACAAGAACTGGGGTGTAGGTCAGAGGTGCTGGGGCAGGTAGAGGAATCATCATGACAGAGTGGTGAGCAGAACAGGCAGCTCTACTGAAATACATAGCAGCGGGTGAGACAGAAGTCTGCAGCAGCATGTGCTAGCACTCCCTAGCAGGGGATAGATCTTATGCTGCTGTGGCTGGTGATAGCTTGATAGCGTTGAGACATTAACCCGTGCACCACCAGGGAGGCCCCCCCTTATAATTCATATTTTGATTACATGTTGAAAGTTCTCTGTTGAAGGATGTCACACTTTGAAAGGTGCAAGTAAATGTGAATATTAACAAGTATAATTATATGATAGCCCATACAATTTAAAAAATATTTTTGGTATATAAGCCTATGTATACATAGAATAAAAATTTGGAGGCGTATGAACACAAATATTTTGTTTTTAGAATTAAACCTTTATTATAAGGTTTTTAATTTTTTAAATTTATTCTTGCCTAGAAGAACTGGGGTTAGTCCAGAGAGACTGAGGGTGAGAGGATGCACAGTAGACAGAGTCCGGGGCAGGGGAGAGCAGAACAGGTGGATCTACTGAAATACTCTTCTGAGGGGAGCAGCTGGCGAGGAAGGAGAGGTCTGCTGAGCCATGTGTGTTAGCTCCTTGGCCAGGGATTGAACTCAGGCCCCTTAGCTGCTGGAAGGACCTCATGGTGGTAGGTGGTAGTGCTGAGACTTAACCCCTAGACCACCAGGGAGGCCCTCCTGAACTGAAATCTTTACACACACACACACGCACACAAACACACATAAATAAAAAATTCTTGGGTGACTAGAATACTGTGACTGAACTGAATATGTATATGATGTTTAAATGTATATATATGTACTTTAAACACCATTTCAGATTTCCCCATGTGTATTTCAATAATTAAATAAGTGAAGCTGAAAATAGCATACTGGAAACAAACATTTGCAGGAATGTGTGCAGACGGTGAGCATAGGGTATATATGCATCAATGTCAGTATCAAGCCTCCTGTGAGTGTAGGGTGTGTATGTGGAGGCAGTTATTTGTGGGATGATCAATTAGATTTTGTGGAAAGGCTTACAAGTTCTGCTGAGAGGAGATGGAAGGTGACTAATTCATTAATTTCTCCTCTCCTTTTATTCTCAGATGAGGGCTTTAGTTTGAGAGCCAGTTTGTTTCTGAATTCTCTGAAATTGAGACCTGTAAACCTGTGTTATCATGCACTTCATGCAAGAAAAATGTTTTGCCAATATGTGTGTAATATATATTATGTGTATGAGTATGTGTAAATACATGCATTTGTTATGGGAACAATTCTTACATTACGAAACATAAATTTTGAGGTCAATAATACCTGAGCTAAAATTATGAGTGAATTACAATACATATTTTTATAATGAATACAGAAAATTGGAAAAACATGTTGACAGGTAGAGGCAGATCTAAGATGGCATCAGAAGAGGTTCCATGCTTCATTGCACAGAGGATCATCTGGGTAAACCCATGTAATACAACACAAATAATCCTGTGCTTGAGTGAAACTGGAACACCTTTTGGATATTAGAGACAAGACATACTGTACCAGAAGGGACACACAAGAGATTTGTGCTTTATTGAATAAGATGTGGATGGAGAGAAATGACTGGAGGCTGTGTTCTGGTGCTGGAGGCTGAAGAAGAACCTGTGGTGTTTTTTCTTGGCCAGCCATCTGGTAAGTGGCCCTGGGAAGAGAAAACTGAACACTGTGTTGGAACACAACCTTGACTGCAAGGAATACAGGCAGAACAGTTTGGTTGCTCCCAACAGGGTCAGGTACCCCAGTGAAAACTTAAAGGACAGTGTCCAGGGCTACACTCCTCCCCAACACCTTACGACAGGACTGACCTTGCGAAGAACACCGACAGTATTGCTAGACAGCTTACATTGGTCTTGGATCTGTAACCCCACAGAGGAGGGCTAACTGTGGTGCAACAAAAATGAGCATATGCCTTCCAGAAAATTCACATCAGCAGCTTGACCCCTCCAGGTCCCCTGCCTCACCCATTCTCTGGCTCAACAGTTGCAAGAACAGGCATCAACACAATAGTAGTAGTAAACCTCGGTGCCTCTCTTTCACCAATGGACAGATTAACCAGCAGAAAATCAACAAGGAAACAAGAAACTTAAGTGAAGAATTAGACAACATGGGCTTAATGGATGCCTGTGATGCACTCTAAAGAAAGTTGAGTATATACTTTTTGTAAGTGCTTATGGAACATTCTCCAGCATAGAC
The DNA here is from genome assembly GCA_019455555.1 of Galemys pyrenaicus. Classification (NCBI taxonomy): domain Eukaryota; kingdom Metazoa; phylum Chordata; class Mammalia; order Eulipotyphla; family Talpidae; genus Galemys; species Galemys pyrenaicus. Next base: position 1,658,558 of record JAGFMF010011954.1, read on the forward strand.
TACATGTTAGGTCACAAATCAAGTGTCAGTGAAGTCACAGATATTTAAATCATGTCAATTATCTATTCTGAGCACAATGGTATCAAAATAGAAATCAACCACAGAAATAAATCAGGATAAACTGCTAATATGTGGGTACTCAATAACATAATACTGGGTTAATGAGGAAATGTTATCCTCAAAGTTTTCAAAAAATTAAATCTCATTTAATTTCTTTAAAGAAGAAATTACAAAGTACCTGGAGACAAACATAAATGAAGACACAAGCTATGAGAAACAGCAAAAACAGAATTAAGAGGGAAGTATATATCAACACAGACCTATTCAAGAAGCAAAAAAGAGCTTAAATAAATAAAGTAACTTTATACCTTAAGTAATTTAAAAAAGGGAATAAACAGAACCAAAAATAGGAGTGGGAAAGCAAAAATAAATGGAATAAAAATAAAAAAGTTTAAGAGATCAATGAAATAAAAAACAGCTTCTTTGAAAAAAAAAAAGAAACTTCTAGCTAGGATCACAAAGGAAAAACACTAAAACAGAATTAGAAACAAAAGAAAAGTTTCAACAGACATTTCAGAAATATCGAGGATCATAAGAGACTACTATGAGCATTTGTCTAGTTGAATAGCTTAAAGAAATGGAAAAATAATAAATATAGATCCTCCCTAAACTGAATCCAGAAGAAACAGAAAACCTGAACAGAACAATTACAAGCAAGGAAATTAAAACAGTAATCAAGTCTAAAAAAAGAGAAACCCGGAACAAGATGATTTTATAAGTCAATTCTATCAAGACCTTAAAAAATGAGCTAATACCTATCCTGCTCAGTCTTCCAAAAAATTGAGGAAGAGGAAATGCTTCCAAACACAATTTATGAAGCTAACATTACTGTGATACCAAAAGCAGACAAAGGCATCATCAAAATAATTGCAGACCAATAACCTTGATGAGCATAGATGCAAATATCCTCTAAGGAATGCTGAACTGTGAGCTCCAGTGCCCTGCCCTGTACCTACCATCTGCTTCTTCTGACGGAATATTTCATAGAAGGAAATCAGAAATACATCCTGAAGAAACTATGCCTCTCTTTAAAAAGATAATTAATAGAATAAAGTACTAACTGCATCATCAGTTCTACTGGCACCCAAGTTGACATGAAGCAGTCTTTATTAAGAGACTTATGCTTTATGCTACACGTTGGAGAAGTTGTATTGAGATTTAAATTAGTGGTGGGAAAAGATATAAATATTTCTTTAGAGAACTGGTTTTCAAAGTGCAGCTCAGCTCTGTCAGCAGTAAGCAAGATGATGATACATTGGAACCCAGAAAGATAACATATTTTTCAGAACATTTAAAATCTAATCCTTTACAACAGAGGTCCACAAAAGTAAGGCTTGATGACTGTATCTGACCTGCTGCCTCTTATTTTTCGAGCCAATTTTACAAGAATATAGCTGCCCTTATTTTTTATCGTGATGTCTATGGCTGTTTTCCTATAACAATGGCAGAACTGAGTAATTAGGACAGAGATTTGCATGACCAGCAAAGAACAGGGTATCTCACATCTCATATTTCACTGAAAAAAATTTCCAACTCATTTTATAATCATAGGTTTGTATGTGTTTCCTAAAATTTGAAGATTATTATTATATAGGATATTAAATGCCATATAACACATCTTTAACTTGATAAAACACTTTCTTAAACAGGGTGCTTGTGGGACCTCCCTGGTGGCCTAGGGGTAAGTCTCAGCGCTATCACTCCTATGGCTTGAGTTCTGACCCCAGCCAGGGAGGGGATCAACATGGCACAGAAGATCTCTCCTGGCTCGCCTGCTGCTCCCCTCAGCAGTGTATTTTAGTCAGTCTGGCTGTTCTGTTTTCCACTCAGTCTCTGGTGAATCCTCTCACCTCCTGCAACTCTGGTCTGCACCCCAGCTCTTGTATGCATAAATAAATAAATCTTTAAAAAAATTAGGAATACTTACAGGTTCAGATTTCCCAGCAAACCCCTGTTAGGATTAACTTAGAACCAACGATATCACATACCTGGTACTGAAGGGATGCCAAAACCCACAAAGTCACCTCCAATACTCAGTTGTCAAAGTTGATCTCCAGACTCACAGATGGGAAGCAGGTATTCAGAAGCACATCTAAGATGCCAGTACCGAGTGCATCTGGAGTGAAGTCCATGCTGAGAGGCCTCTGACTGCCACCCTTAGTAACATAAATGCACTCTCAATTCTACTCTAGTTGTGTCATGGAAATTTAGTTTATGGTAGTACATGTGATGAACTGGAGGTCCAATCGATTCCTAACACTGCTTTATTATCTCAACCTCCAGACATAAGTCACTTCAGTGCCAGTCAACAGTGAAACCAACTTGTCACGCAGTAATATATACTTTCCATGACATAGTACGTGTGTGCTCCAAACATCAACACTGAACCAGACTTCAAAGACTCACATGTGACTCACATTGCTAGAACTGAGTGAATGAGGTCAATGAGAAAAGGTCAAAGAATCGATTGGTGATGACTCTATGCAGAACTCGGGGACAAGCAGTATTTGGTATCGGATATTGTCCTTCCTCCAATATGGAAGCTGTGATCAGAGATACACTTGTTATAACAGATTATTTTGAGATTAAGTTGGTTGGTATGGGTAGAATGCCCACAAACTCTCAGGATCCTTTGAATAAAGTCATGATGGGAGAAGGCAGAGATATCAAACCTTCCAGGGACAGAGGAAGAAAAGCCTCATGTGCAGTTAATATCTAGGCCAAAGCACACAGGTCAGTATATTAAAGAGTACAAATGGAGATAGTAGAGGGAAAAGAGGGCTAATGAGAGACTGAATTCCCACAGACTGTTTGTCAGTCACTGACAAGTGATTTGAACTAGTGACTTTTCAGAATGTACTTTCCTCAGGAAATAATAGAACCTGCACATTGCCAGTGGATAATGGTGATTAGTTGTATGACTCTTACAACTATGATAGAATAAATTTTTTTGAGAATAAAATTAGTGAGGGTCGACAAGGAGCACATACATTTGTCAATATACACAAATATATTTCGTTTCAGTCACAAAAATATTCAGCTTAGAGACACACAACTATTCCATCTTATGGTTTATCAGAATTAGGAAGCAAAATGTGACTAAGGTGACGACTCCTGGAATCTCTTTTTCAAGAAGCCACCCCATTCTTCCTGGGACACATTGGGAAAAAGCTAGATGGGACAGTGTCATACCTGTATAGAAAGTAAGGAAAGTTTGCAACACTTCCTTTGTGAGGAGTAAGCTAAGACATATATCACTACCCTCATTGCAGCTGCTGTGTTTTTTGTGACTGAAAATGGGGTCATTCCATGAGAAGCTTACGCACCGGAGAATCAGTCACAATGGTAGATGATGTTTGAGTGCAGCTCTGCTACTTATTAAGTAGATTAAGCATTGTTTCCCAGCCTCCATTTGTGATAAACAAATTATCAGCTTCTATTTAATGCAAAGTCTGATCAGAGGTCATACATGTACACCGTACTTCATCTGGAATATCAAGGATAAATAAAGGTGTGAAAGCCAAGGTTATTTCCAGTAATATGGAGGAACCCACAACCCATGAGAACATTAGATTTTCATTTAGAAGTGATCGAAGTAGTTAAGTTGTCAGCAGAGAAATATGTATATAGACTTTCTCACATGCTCTCGACACATCTGTTATATACCATTGTACCTATAGCAAACAATTATGTATTGAACACTTAAAAAGTTATTTAAAAAGTAAAGCTCATGTTAAGTGCTCATTATCCACAGTTGCTAGGAATAAAGTTACCAATCAAAAGTATTTTTCAGTCATCTAATTGATAACCATGCTCCATACAAATAGTATTTGTAAGCTATGTTCTGTAACTGCTTAACTACATGATTGATTAACATCTACCTCAAGGAAACAAAATCCTGGAATGAAGTTCTATCTGAATACATGCACGTTTCTTGGAATGACTCCTCTTAACAGCTACATCCATAGACTGGAATTCATTCTTTTTTTGTTTTCACTCCTACCACATATACGTACCACCAAAATTCCAAGTTACTAACCTTAAAACTTCTAAGCTATGCAGCGTGTAGAAATTTAAAGGAACTAGAAGAGAGTATTTCCTAGATTTAGTGAGTAAAGAGACTTCTTTAATGTCCCTATACAATAAAATATTTTGGCTATTCTGGCATCTTATTTACTAGGGCAATTTTGTTATTGCACTCTAATTAAAGGAAACTTTTGATAATTGTTTTGGTATTGAATATGTAGGACAATTTAAGGACAACTTAAATCTTCCCTAATATACAGTTTTTTTTTTTCTTGTAAGTTAAACGCATTTTGTCTGGGGAATTTTCAATACTAAAATTAGAACTACTTACACATTTTTCAAGTCATAAAGTCACTTTAACCCTCTTTTTGGTCATTCAGATTTTATTCTGCATCGACCAACAGAATCCAATTGAAAGAATCAAAGTCTACAAAGGCTTTCCTTGCACAGGTGTCAGGCTATTTTAGGACACAGAGACAAGGGGATTGAATAAATAACTGGTGACTCAGCTATTTAACACTGTTCTCATCAGGACCTGACAGACTCTTCTAAATTGCAGGGGTAGGGGGGATCAGACTCAGAATCTCCAATAAAATAACTCCCTCCCTCAAACACACATATTAAAAGACACACAATCACAATCATGGTGATGGTAGTGTCTACACAGGGCATGTTACAGACACATGTATGCCTTTCTTTCTGCCTATGAATACCCTTGCTAACTGTTTCTACCTGTGACCACTAGATAGCATGTTCCAGTTGTCATAGAAACCAGAATGTCAGCATAACAGTCAGTCTTACATTAGCTTTCCAAGTAAGCTGTGAAGTACCAATTCATCCTCAGAATCAATGCAATGAATGAGTAAATGAATAAAATTCATTTCCGCACCCAACAGATTACTACGAGAATAAGATAAGAGGATTTTGAAATAATGAATTAAAGTGAGAGAAAAGGATGGTTAATAAGTTTGGGTTTCCTCTCAGACAAAAAAACTGTCTTCAGTGTCTGTTTAGGATCAACTTAGAATAACAGGTGCTTATTCTGAAAGGGTTTACAGGTTGTAGCTACAGCTTCTGACCTTTGCATGGAGCAGAGAAATTTACCTTAGTCAGTCCATCACTGTGTATGTGTCACAATAGATGTTGGCTGGCTCTGATGGAAGGGTAGACTTTGGTTGACAGCGGGGCACATGCGGAAATATCAAGCTTCTCTAGTAGTCAATCACAATGTACAGTTGTGATTCACTAGCTCTTTAAATCTAGCTACCTTGTTCTCAATCAGTGCAGAAAAACTTAAGGATGGAATCTCAACCCATAACTTTCTAGAAACTATCGAAACACTGTATGCTAACTGACTAGATATCTCTGACCAGCTCCTGCTAGATTCAGAGTGAGTGCTGTTTAGAGAAGGGAGTATTTTATGAAACAAGGCCGCTGGCGTGCGGGATATGCAGTGGTGATGCCTCAGGATATCACAGAAACCAATGCCCTTTCAGCAGGCACATCAGCACAGAAGGCCAAACTCACAACCCAGAAACTCTCAAGGTAATAGGGTAGATGAATACACTGACTTAATGTATTCCTTCATGATTTTACACACACTTGGTGCCATATGGCAGGAAAGGGGCTTCCTTAACAGCCATTAACAAAAACATTAAGCACCCATTAGAGATTCTTGCCTTGCTGAACACAGTAGCTTTGCCATCAGCTGTAGTAGTGATGCCTTGTCTTGGCCACCAAAGGGACAGATCTGAAATTGCAAAAGGCAACAGAGCAGCTGACTGTAGCTAAAGCCACTGCTCATTGGGCTAGTCATCCTTCTCATAAATCTTATTTTAATTTGTCCCCAAAGTCAATGATCAGGATGAGGAAAGGTTCATGAATGGGAATTACTTCAATTTCAGCTCCAGTTGGAGAAAGAACTCACACAGAGTATTACTCCCTCCAGAGGCCTAGTCTACATGGTGTTGAGACATCTACTTGAGGGACCCCACGTTGGGAGAGAGGCCTTGCTACTCTGTGACCTGTATTTACAGTGCCCACATTTGCAAAGTGTGACTCAGCATATCATCCAAGGTTGCCATTTATGTACCAAGAATAATATCAAGACAGACTAAAAATGGAGCCACCATATGACCCAGCAAGCCCACTCTTAATGATCTACCCAAAGGATACAAAAAATTAATTCAGAAGAATACATACAATCCTATGTTTATTGCCACATTATTTATACTAAGTAAGACTTGGAATCAACCCAAATGCCCAAAAATAGACAACTGGATCAAGAAGATGTGGTGTATATATATGCAATGAAATTTAATTCAGCAATCAAAAAAGATAAACTAGTGCCATTCGCAGAAACATGGATGGAGCTTGAAGGGATTATGCTCAGTGAAATAAGTCAAAAGGAAGAAGAAAAATACTGGATGGTCTCACTTATAGGAGGAATATAGGGAATCAAGGAAAAATAATAATAACCACATCATCAACAACAGAAAAACCCCAACAAAACAAAACAAAAATAAACAGACAACTACAAATCAGAGACATTCTGCAGGGATGAGGGAGGGATTGGGATCAAGGTAGGGATGGGAAAAGCACAAGAGACTATGGTATTGGTGCATGGATGAATTGGTGGTGGAAATTCTATGGGACTACACCTAGAAAAGAAAGCAAACATTGTAAAAATGATAGACAGACAGACAGGCAGGCAGGCAGGCAGGCAGGCAGACAGACAGACAGACAGACAGACAGACAGACAGACAGACAGACAGACAGACAGACAGACAGACAGACAGACAG
>JAGFMF010011954.1:1665495-1724728 GCA_019455555.1 Galemys pyrenaicus
ACAGACAGACAGACAGATAGATAGATAGATAGATAGATAGATAGATAGATAGATAGATAGATAGATAGATAGATAGATAGATAGATAGATAGATAGAAGAGAATAATCTCAAGACTGAATCACACCCTAAAGGTACAGGGGTTCAATATCAGGGAAAATACCCTTTTGAAAACCAGCTAGCAGATATATTTAGAAGCCCAGAGTTACTGACAATTAAAAGTATCTTTTAGTCCTTGTGGATGCCTTCTACCGATCAGTGGAAGCATTCTCCACTAGGATAGAAGAGGCTTCAGATGTTGCCAAACACTTACTGAAGGAAATCATTTCTTACTTTTCAAGTAATAATTTATTAATGAAGTAATGATTTATTACTTACCAATAGAGTTGGATTTCCCAATTCTGTTCAGAGTGACAATGGACCTGAGTTTGTTTCAGAAGTCACCCCAGAATGTAAGCAATGCCCTCCAGATTACCTGAAGGCTACACACAGCTGGGGATCACACTCTAGAACAAACTGAAGATGACCCTGGTGAAACTATGCCAAGAATCCCATCTATGTTGGGATCAGGCCTTACCCGTTGTCCTCCTTCAGATAGCAGTGGCTCCAGAAGCGTGCTACCTTCATGTATTTTTCACACTCTCCCCTTCCCCATGAAGAGGGCTGAGCCCCGTTGAAATTGTCTTTGGAAGACTATTCCAAGCTTCAAGTTTGAACACTGCACCAGCCGTAGACTATTATAGGATCATTGTTTACATTAAAAATATCAAGGACATTTTTAGTAGTGTCACTCATAACTTAGCTCTCCCCAGGATTTGTATGTCACCAGATGAACATGGCATCTTTTTAGATTTGTTGATTGATTTATTTTTCCTCAAGGTCTGGCAGAGTGGAGATGCCCAAGTTCACCTGTAAAGGAAATAATCTGTCCTTAAGATGTTTTGCTAACCACTGATACTTCTTTAAAATCTGCAGATATAAAATTCTGGGTACATCACACCAGAGTAAAGAAAGTCCCAGAAGGTAATGACCTAGAGACAAAAACCCATTGGTGTTATGGGCCTGTCCAAGACCTGAGATATTTAAGAAAAAATACAAACTTTTACTTTGTTCGGCTTTTGTTGTCAGATACCCCAGGATTAAGTTCCAGAGGACCACAGGAAACCCTGGCATAGTGAATTAGTCTCTGAGCTTCCCTTGGTATTTTGCTCTGACTAAATCTTTTTTTCCTTCCACAGCCTAAGGTATGTAGAACGGCATCTGGACCCACGTGTCCTTTGCTGTCATCGCTCTTCTGCTTTTGAAATTTGATATTGATTCCATGGGAAGGACTTCATTTTGATTTTGCCATTTTTAACCTTTGGTTTTTACAATTTTGATTATGAAATTTATTTTTTATTTCTATATTTTACGTCATTGTACATTCTGCATAAAATTCCCACCACCAGTTCACCCATGAATCATCACCACAGTCCTTTGTGCTCTTCTCTCCCTTATTTTGATCCCTTTTCCTTCTCTTCCTTCGCAGAATGTCTCTTAACAGCCACATCCATAGACTGGAATTCATTCTTTTTTTGTTTTCACTCCTACCACATATACGTACCACCAAAATTCCAAGTTACTAACCTTAAAACTTCTAAGCTATGCAGCGTGTAGAAATTTAAAGGAACTAGAAGAGAGTATTTCCTAGATTTAGTGAGTAAAGAGACTTCTTTAATGTCCCTATACAATAAAATATTTTGGCTATTCTGGCATCTTATTTACTAGGGCAATTTTGTTATTGCACTCTAATTAAAGGAAACTTTTGATAATTGTTTTGGTATTGAATATGTAGGACAATTTAAGGACAACTTAAATCTTCCCTAATATACAGTTTTTTTTTTTCTTGTAAGTTAAACGCATTTTGTCTGGGGAATTTTCAATACTAAAATTAGAACTACTTACACATTTTTCAAGTCATAAAGTCACTTTAACCCTCTTTTTGGTCATTCAGATTTTATTCTGCATCGACCAACAGAATCCAATTGAAAGAATCAAAGTCTACAAAGGCTTTCCTTGCACAGACTATTTTAGGACACAGAGACAAGGGGATTGAATAACTGGTGACTCTGTTCATAGTGCCCCATTACCGCTGGTGCTAGTGGGCATGACTTCTGATTTCTCTTGTTGAAATGTAGAATGCGTATACCTGGTGTCTGAGCTGCTGTGGCTGGTGAGTAGAGTTGTAGGTGTAGGTTCTTCTATTTCCCCCCTACGTTGTCTTCACCTGTACCCCTGCTCTAGACATGTAGTACTTCCTGCACTCTTCCCATGGCGCTGAGGCTACCGGACTTGGGAGTTGAGGGGTTCCTGCAGTTTCCACTTGGGTGGACATCTGGGCAGTCTTCTATTGTGGTAGGTGTTCTGAGCTGTCATTTGCTTCAGGGGTCCCTGCTTTTTTGGCCCCCACTACGTAGGATGGGATTTGACGTCTCAGCCTGCGCTAGTCAAGAGTCTCATGTGGAGCGCTACACCTCCAGACACACATTGAGGCCAAGTCCGCTGGAAGGTGCTTGCAGGTTGGTGGGATATACTTCTCTGTTGAGCTGCTAGGTCCCTCTAGGCATGTCTTGCAAAAAATACAGGGATTGAAAGAGAATAAGGAGTGAAAGAAGAGATAAGAGGAAAAAAGAGGATGATGTGGAAATGTAAAAGGAAATAAGATAGGAGAAGAAAGAAAAGGGCAAGCTAGGGGGAAGAGTAAAGAGGAGGAGGAGGAGGAGGGGAAGTAACAGAAAGAGAAGAGAAAATAGTAATAGTAATGTTAAAGGGGAGAAAGGAAACAACTAGAGGAAACAGAACTCAGTTGAGGTAGTAAAAAAGGAATGGCACAACAGACAACCAAGTGACTTGGGCTCCTGGGGAGCTAGTCGTTGTTTTAGTCCTGTCCACTTGGGAGCGCTGTGGGGCTAGATAGGATAGTCTTTCCAGGGTCTGCTATCTCTCTGATATCTTCTGGCGTTCTCAGATGTCTCAAGATTCTCCCATGGCCTGCAAATTCTTTTTCCTTCTTTTCTTTTCCTGGGCAAAGTGGGCCAGATTTGTGGGTGGGGGAGGGGAGAATGATTCCAGATCAATGATTCTCTCCTCCCTTCCCGTCACTCTCACTTTCCCTCTGCTTCTGTTGGATCGCCAACTTTTTCCAACAGATCTGGATCCCACCAGGACTCGCTGTTATTTCTCCCTATCAGTTTTTTTTTATAGAAGAATTTAATCTTAGCACCCCTTCACCGTCATGTTGGTAATGTCATCCTCCCGAGGGGGGAAAAAAAACTTTTGATTTTTGAGAGCTTGTTCTTATGGGCCTATGTTTAATTTTTCCCTCTTGTCTCTGCACACTGTTTTTGCAGGGTGCTGTACGGTTCTGGTGAACAAACAGAAAGACTATATATGCTTGATTTATAGTTCTGTAATTCCTTAACTCTGTTACTTTCAGTCTAATCTTTCTGTATCCTAGTCTCTTCTTGGGTTTATTTTCAGGGAGTATTGTCCTTAACACCACAGAAAATTCTATTTACTAGTCCCTTAACATTTCTCCACTAAAGTCCACTAATAGTCCATGATTCAACATCCCAACTTCATTATCTTTCAGCCCTTGCTTTCCTTGTAACCTGAAAGAATGGAGATTTCCCAAAGTCCCTGTAACTAACTGTAAATGACTCAGGCATAGGTTTGGAGATTTAGAAGTGAATGTTACTTCCTCTTTCTGGAAGTGGGTCTCATAGAGTAAGTAACTTCTACGTATGGAATTGGGCAGGCTGCCTGGCTGGGGCTGAGCCTCAGAATCTCAGAGTTTTCTACTCCATATACTACTTGGGTCCCAAAGATCTAAAAAGAAAGCTGCAAGGCTTTCTAAATAGCACCATTAGGAACAGTTTGGAGTTGGGGGATAAATAGCAAAATCCACACTGGTGAAGGTGGACTTTTGTTGGGAGGCCCTATGAAGAACTAAATAGAGAAGTAAAGTAACTAGAGTAAATAAACAGTAAACAGTAAATAGAGAAGAAGGCTCCCCACTCCCTCCTCCTGTTTTCATCATTTTACCTTGGGGGAGATAAGGAGGCCAGATGCAGATACAGTGACAAATTGGAAAGAATTTTATGGGTTTATTTTGTACTCACAGTTCCCTGTTGAGAACACAGTATACCACAAAAGGCCACTTGGGTGAAGTGATCCGAGGCAGTCACAAGGCAAAAAAAGGAGGGGAATCTGTGGGCAAAGGCTGGGTAAGCAGGTTTCAAATGGACTAATTTGAATAATTTCAGGGATCTCTGGAACATGAGATGTATATCTTGTTATCTGGTACCAGCCTTGGGGCAGTTAAGGCAGGCACATAGTCTGAAGTGTGAGAGTTTAATAAGGGAGGTGGTTGGGGTATGCATTCCATAGGCTACTCAGGAAAGGGAACTGATAGGACGCTAGGCAGCATTTTAATACATATTTATCTAATCATTTATCTGTATTGTGGTTAAATACACACACCATAAAAATTACCATCTTACTGTTTTTTAGTATATAGTTCAGTGATCATTACAGTTCAATGCATTCCCCTGGATTGCGCTGCTATCACCCATATCCATCCCATAACTGAAACAGTATACCCATTAAAGAGTAACTCTCATTGTCCCCTCCCCCAGCCTCTGTCAACCACTATTCCACTTTCTATGAGTTTGACTACTCTAAGTACCTCATAAGTGTAATCATACAGTATTTAACTTATGATTGGCTTATTTACTTAGCATGATGTTCTCAAGTTTCATCCATGTTATAGCATATTGAGGAAATTCCTTCTTTTTATATCAAAATGAGTATTTAAATTAATTGAAATCCATATTGCTATGGAAAGAGAACATGCATAATTGGCAACTTTCAGTTGGCTTTTCAATCAACTCATTTCTTTTAATTATGCTATCTCATGCTAGAGAGTTAGCCCTTTCTCTTGTCTCCTCAGAGCTGATGATTTGTCACATGTGTTAGTAATTTAAGTAGACCAATCTTCTCAGTTTGGGGAGGTATCCTTTAGGGCCTGCTCTCCTGTTCCTCCTGTTTAAGGCTCTCTGTGGCTCAGAGAAACATGGCTCTTTCCCTTACTTCAGCTGAGAGATCAGAGCTGGTTTGGAAGTGGATGATGCTTGGAAGCCTCCTAGTTCTCCAGCATCACATCCTGTACATCCCTCTGAGCTGGCCCACTCCTTCTCAGTGAAATACACAGCTACATCATCAAAAATGACCAGTTCCTATTAATGTCCTATTAAGGACATTGCTGCCATCATCAGACCTTTTTATTCCTGTCTTGGTAAAAATGTAAGTCCTAGGAATATGGGTTACAGGCAGCCTCTGCAGGGTTCCAATGAACAGACATTCTGAGCCTCAAAAACCAAGCAGTAGCAATAGATATTTCTTCTTTTTAAAAGCTTTTTAAGGCTGAATAATATTCTGTGGCTTGTATATATTACATTTTGCTTTTCTAATTTCTTTATCCATTGATAGCACTTGGGTGGCTTCCGCATTTTAGCTACTGTGAATAATGTTGCTATGGACATGGATTTACATATATCTTTTGAGGCTCTGCTTTCAATATATCTGAGTATATCCTCAGAAGTAGAAATGCTGAATCCTACTTTCATTTTTCTGAGGACCTGACGCACTGTTTTCCAAAGTGACTATACTATTTTGTCTCCACTGGCAATGTCTGGTAGTTTCAATTTCTCCACATCCTTGTCAACACTTGTTGAGCTTTTTTATTATGATTATTTTGAATACTCAGGTAAATCATACAGTTACATTCTATTATGGCCAGTTTTCTTTGTGGGGGGGTATCTTTATTTGAAACATATTTCCCTGATTCTTCATTTCCTTAACTTTTTGTGTTGGCATTTGTACATTAGACAAAACAGCCATCTCCCCAAGTCTTCATAGAATGCCATCCTACAGGAGAAGACCATCACCAGTTATCCTGGTCAGAGATTCTGGAGGCCTCTCAAAGCTTTATGCTAGTTCAAACCACCATCATCATTCTTAGCTATCCCCAAGACATTTAGTTTTTCCCCAGGGAGGAACTGAGAACTGGGTTCTTACCCTTATTTACTCTGCCTTGGGTTGGTGGGTAAGGCTGTGGTGAGCACAAGTTTGCCCTTTGTTCGTATTGGCCCTCCAGAAGTCTACAGTATGCGAGGTCCCATCAACACTTTGAGAAAAGCAAGATGAAAACAGTACCTCAGTCTCTCAGAAAAAGTAAATATTAGCTATATCGTCCACTCCTTGTTTTCTCTCCTCATTGAGAAGCTTGGAGCTGAGGATTCTGCCTGATCATCTGGTGTTATGCTGGATGTAGTGCTTGTGGCAAGAGGTATCTTAAATTTTTCTGCTGGCTTAGATGTGCCTGATTGATTTCACACTAACCCAGGATGCACTTAGCTCTTTTCTAAATGTCTCTTGAAGTAATTTCTGTCAAAGAGCTCAGTATATTGTTGAGTCAGTGTCTTGACGGAGAAAGCAGTATCCATTGCTTTCCATTCTGCCATCTTGCTAATTCACTCCAGATAATTTTTTTACATAAAATGTGAGGTGTGGATCAAAGCTCGCTTTTTTCCATATACAAAATGTCCAGTTGTCCCAAATCATTTGTTGAAAAGACTATTTTTTCTCTTTTGACTTGCTCTGCTTTGTTGAAAATCAGTCAATTATATGATTATGCTTCTATTTCTGGACTTTTCTGCTCCACTGTTCTAAGTGTCTATACTCTTGCCAATAGAACATTGTCTTGATTACTACAGCTTTATATAACCTTGTAGTCAAGTAGAGTGGGTCCTTCAAAATTGTTCATGAAAAGGTTGTTTTGACTACTCTGAGTTCTTTGCTTTTCTGTGTGTTTTAGTTTCAGCATTTTTATAAAGATTTATTTATGCATACAAGAGCTGGGGTACAGGCCAGAGTCGTGGGAGGTGAGAGGATCCACCATAGACAGAGTGGGGAGCAGAACAGGCAGATGGACTAAACCACACTGCTGAGGGGAGCAGCGGGCAAGGAAGGAGAAGTCTGCTGCACCATGTGGGTCCCCTCCCTAGCTGGGGATTGAACTCACACTGCTGTGCAGCGGATGCTTCACAGTGTGTCACTCAACCCGCTGCACCACCAGGGAGGCCCAGTTTCAGCATATTTATTTCTAGGGGAACAAAAACATGCTGAAATTTATAGTGATGTGGTATTGAATCAATAAATGAACTTAGGGAGAATTGGCATCTTAGTTTTTAGTCTTCCAATTTGTGAAAACAAGACCTCTCCTTTTATTTAAATCTTTGACTTGTCTCTGAAGCACTTTGTAGTTTTCAACATAGAAGTCTTGCAAATATTCTAGAGTTATATTCATGTATTTCATTTTATGATGCACATAAAATTACTCTTTCAATATATGATTTTTCATTTTTGTATATAGAAATATGATAGATTTTTGTATATTATCCTTGTACTTTACAACCTTGTTAAACTAACTTATTAGATATAGAGTTGCTTTAAGAAAATTCTTTGGGATTTTTTTTATGCGAGACCCAGAGAACTGAAAATAAAAAGTTTATTTCTTCCTTTTAAATATGTATTCTCTCTATTTTTCATCACCAGTGAATACCTGTATCATCTTAAATATGAATGGTGAGACTAATATCTCTTTGTCTAATCCCCAAACTTAGGGGGGAAGCATTTTGTCATTCATCATTAAGTATGATGCTGTGTATAATTTTTTTATCAGTACCCTTTACCAGTTTGAGTAAGCTTTTTTTAATCACAAGTTAAGTGATTTTTTAAAATCATAAATGAATGTTTAAATGTTATCGAATTCTTCTGCATTGATCAGAAATTTATTTTTTATTTTGTGTGATGCTGTGGTGAATTGCTTTAATTGATTTTTGAATGTTTAAGTCACTTTGAATTCCCAGGTATTTTCCATTTATTGGTGATACATTATTCTTTTCAATTTGCTAACTGTTTCTTAAGGACGTTTGTATCTATATTAATGAGCTATGTGTATGTAATTTTCTTTTCTTCTAATGTTTTTGTCTGTTTATGCCTTCAGTAAAATTCAGTTCCCACAAAATGAGATGTAAAATGATCCTTTAATTTCAGTGTTCTACAAGAGTATATGTATAACTGGTAATATTCATACCTTAAATATTTTTGTAAAATTCCCCTGTGAAGGGAATCTCAAGTTTTCATTGTTGGAATTAAACAGGGCTATAGGGATACTATAACCATCCAAGGGCAGAACCCAATAGTGGGGTTTCACCCACACACACAATTATAAGACCGCTCAGTTTCAGGGAACAACAGTAGGGCTTATTTAACAAACAGCATAAACAAAAAGTTACTAAGGCCATAAGGCTATCTCACCCCAGATAGTGTCCACAGCATCCAAAAGTCCCAAACGAAAGGGCACTCATCCAAGATGGCGCCGTCCCACCAACAAGGGCCTAAAGCTCGAGATTCCTCTTGCCGGCTGCAGCCCGGTAACAGAGACACACTGCCATCAGTGGGCCAGGATCCAGTTCACTGCAGCTTGAGGCACTCACAGATGGGTACTGGGATGACACAGCAGCAGCCCACAGCAACAGTCTGAAAGTGTAGACAGCACTGGGTGCTGGACCAGGCAGCAATGTCGGCAGCAACACTGGGAAGGGATGCTGGATGATACAGTGTTAACAGTTCTCAAAAATGACCCAGAGACAGAGCGCAGGTCACCTGTCAGAAGTACTGGGCAGCACTGGCCAGCAATGCTTGCCACCTGGTCACCAGAGGCAGTGTTACAAACACCAGCATTACAGCTCTTTCATATTGTTGGGCCACAACAACAAACAAATCTTTGAGACACCAGGCTGGGTTTACAGACTGTGGCAGTGGCAGGACCAGAGGCAGGGGCAGCCGCTTGGTCAAAGCTCTTCAGCTTCTCTCTTCAAAGCTCGACTACTGGATGCTCCTTTTTTTCTTTCTTTGGAGGCCAAGCACAAAATTGGAATCTAGGCATCCCACGCTGGCTCCTGCCCTGTCTTGTATCCTCTTTCAGGGTACACCACACTACTTTATACCTGCCTGATGGGCCATTTTCATATGGCTGGTGCTGGAGGGTGGGAACCCCACAGGCAGCAACAGCGGGGGCGAGCAGAGAAAACTGCCCGTTTTTCCAATGGCGCCCACAGCCTAAGCTGTGGTGGGAAAAAGCCAGTCGTGTCCTGCAGTTCATGCTGTGGGGCCCCAATTTTAGAATGATTCTAACTCTGAATATAATTTCTTCAGTAGATCTATCAGGCTAGAGTGCTACCGATTTTCTAAACTTTAAAAAAAATCAGCTTGTCTTTTCAATTCATTTTCTTTACTGGTTTTCTGCTTTCAAATTCATTAACTTCTACTCTTATTTTTATGTTATTCTTCCTATCTGCTGTGGTTATTATTTGCTCTCGTATTTCAAATTCCTTAATGTGTTAGCTAGATCACTGATTGGCAATCCTCTTTGTGTATCCTGACATTCCATGACATATATTGCTCCCTAAGAATTAAAAATAATGTTACAAATATTTCACGATAGATTTCTCTTTAGAATCATTACGAAAATTTGGATATATTGTGTTTTATTTTTATTCCATCCACAACATTTTCTAATATGGCTTCTCCTTTGACATAATTGAATTATTTATAAATACTATTTTATTTTTATCCCACCCGCCCCACTATTTAATTGATTTTTTAATTTTTCATTTCATTTATTTTTGCATAGAAGAACTGGGCCAGAGCTGCGGGGGTGGGGTGTGTGTGAGCGGATTCACCAGAGACAGAGTGGGGAGCAGAACAGGCAGATCAACAGAAGTACACTGCTGAGGGGAGCAGCGGGCGAGGCAGGAGAGGTCTGCTGCACCATGTGGGTCCCCTCCCTGGCTAGGGATTGAACCCAGCTCAGGCCATTGAGGTGATAGTGCTGCGACTTAACTCCTAGGCCACCAGAGAAGGCCCACCCACTATTTAATTTTAAAGCGATGTATTTTCTATAATTTATTTCTAGTTTACTCCATCATAATCGGAAAAGCTATTTTGTATCATTTTATTTTTTAATTTTTTAGATTTATTTATTTATGCACACAAGCACTGGGGTACAGGCCAGAGGTGCAGGGGGTGAGAGGAGTCACTAGAGGCAGAGTGGGGAGCAGAACAGGTAGACTGACTGAAACATACTGCTGAGGGGAGCAGCGGGCACAGCAGGAGAGGTCTGCCACGCCATGTGGGTCCCCTCCCTGGCCGGCGGCAGGGATCGAACTTGTGCTGCAGTGGCTGCGTTTTGCTTCATAGTGCTTAACCCACTGCGCCACCAGGGAGGCCATATTTTGTATCATTTTAATATTTTAATTTTGCTGAGGTTTATTTAGAAGTTCAGATAAGCTTTATCTTGGTAAATGACCCATGTGCATTTGAGAAGAAAGTTTTACTATAGGAGTACTAAACAAATATCAGGCCAGCTAGTTAATAGTCTTGTGTAGATCGTATTCAAGCTTACTTTACTATTTATTTCCACAAATTATTGAAAGAGTAGTGTTAAAATTTCCAAGAATAAATGCATATTTTCCTATTTCACTTTTAATTTCTATTTATTTTCCTCTATTTATTTTGAAGCTCACTTGTTAAGGTACCTACTCATTTAAGATTATTTCTTCTTCTTGATCTATTCCTTTGTCACTTTATGCCTGCCCCTATATCTTTTGAATCTTCTTTGTTTTGAAATACGTTTTTTTCTGATATGAATATCTCCATTCTTTTTAGTAGTGATTGCATGGTGTCTTTCCCCAGCATTTTACTTCTTCAAATGGCAGTACATAGGTAAAATTGACATGAAATGGGCTGCATATATTTATATTATACAGTATAGTTCTTGACAAGTATAAGTCCATGAAACTATTATAACTCTCAAGATAGCAACATTTCAATTATTCCTGGAAAAGTCCTCATTTCCCTTTCATTATCCATCCTTATTCCCACTCAGGGCCATCCTCTTGTTCCACAGGCACACATAAGCTTTACATTTTCTGTTATTTCAAATTAATATAATAATGCTTTCTTGTTTGGCTTCTTTGAATACAATAATTATATGTTATAACATATCAATAATGCATATTCATTAATGAACTATGTCTCTAGCCAGCTAGATAGTATAGATAGAAAAGGAAATGTAGGTTTAGGTATAGATACAGATATAGGTGTAGCTATTGATTTAACCACTTACATATAGAAATAGATATATCAGTTTCTAGTTTACCCATTTGTTTTATAGTGGATGTTTTGACTGTTCTCATTTATAGTTTTTTATTAGAGCAGATAACTTTTCTCTGAACACGTGTGCACAAATATTTATATGGGTACATGGTTTCATTCTTTGTGGGTAAAAGATTGGACTCTTAACACATGCATCCACTAGGTATGTATTTAACTTTTAAAGAAACAGCCAAGCTTTTTAAAGATATCTGTATTATTTATATCTCTCCAACAGTGTATGAGAATTCTAATTTTAATTTCACTCATTCTGATAGGTGTGTGGTGCTTATTGTGGTTTTGATTTGAATTTTTCTAATAATTATCTTAAACATCTTTTGATATACTAACTTGCTGTGCTTTATTTCTAATAATCTCAAATGAGTAGAAATTTGACATGCTTCAAAGGGATAGTGGTTAAAAAAAAGGTAGTACAACATAACTTAAACTACTATTCAGTAACAGAAATAAATGGGCTGGAGCATACAACTTGAATGAAAATCTAAAAAATTACAGATAGTGGGAGGAAAAAAAAGACAAACACAAAGATGGTTGCATTGTTGTGCAACCATCACAGGCCAGGCAGTTTCATTGTTGATTCAGGCAGACAGAAGAAGAATCTTGGAGCCTTAGGTATAGCTGATATACCTTTAATGATAAAACAGGGGACCAGATACACAGGCAGGAAGGCAGGAGGCAGAAAGACCAAAAAAGAAC
Source organism: Galemys pyrenaicus (assembly GCA_019455555.1). Classification (NCBI taxonomy): domain Eukaryota; kingdom Metazoa; phylum Chordata; class Mammalia; order Eulipotyphla; family Talpidae; genus Galemys; species Galemys pyrenaicus. The sequence goes on from JAGFMF010011954.1 coordinate 1,677,530, forward strand.
CAAAGAAAGAAAGGACTGAACAGCAACTGAGTCTCCTAGCCACCTTTATACTGTTACATGCCCACAACCATACAACTGATACATTTTTGTACATGCAAGGTGCTATCAATGTTACCAGTCATATAACGTCAAAGGCAAAAAAGAGCCTGAGTTATCCTCATGGTCCTTATAATTATTATTTCACTCACATAACATTTTGAAATAATATTTGAGAAACAGAGGACAGATTAGTGTTTGTTAATGATTAAGGATGGGGAAGGAGAAATAGGTGAGTGTGTTTATAAAAGAGCAATAAAAAGGATTCTTGTGGTATAGGAACTGTTCAGTATCTTGACTGTAGTGGTGATTACACAAATCTACTTAGATTAAAAATTGATATCATTAAATATAACATGCACGAGTTCAAGTAAAACTGAGGGAACCTCAGTAAGATTAGTGGAATAGATCAATGTGAATATCCTTGTTGTGATATTATTGACTTAGAAGTACTCAGATATAATAAAATCAAGAAAGTGTTAATTACAGAATAGCAATCATGACTCAGGATCATAACCAAAGGGGTTGCTCCAAGGTGTGTTCCACTAGGGTCAAGGCATGTGGGTGTTTTAAAGGATCAGCAGAGGAGTTGTTTAGCTAAGCTTAGGTCACTCTTTAGGCAAAAAAAAAAAAAACCTACAGTGTGCAATCTTTTGTAACCATCAGCAGATGGTCTTCCTGTTTAGTTCCTAGTCATAGATAAGGAGAGAACAGGGTGTTGTTGTTCTTTCTTAGTCATCCATAAGGAGAAATCAGTGAGTAGGTGTTCTTTTGTAGTTACTAACAGGGAGTTGAGTTGGGCTTCTTACTTTTGTTGAGACCTAGCAGTCTCAACATGGCAGCTTAGAGACAAAATTGAGTCTGTTTGACGCAAAATAAATTATTCAATATTTTGCTATACTTTTGCACAGTGTTACCATTTGAAACAAAATGGACAAAGTGTACAAGGGACTCTCTTGCTTATTATAACTTCTTGTAAATGTACAGTTGTCTCACAAAAGTCTAATTTATCACAAAAAGTCACAAGAACGCATAATTGAACAACAACAACAAAAACAACTGGTAGAGTAGGTAGCTCCAAAAGTCTGTCCTTCCATAAAAGAAATAAATAAATGGGGAAAGAATTGTCAGAATCAACTTTTAAAGAAGTCTTTTGTTGTTTTTTGTTTGTTTCCAAAACAAGCTCTATCCTGTTTTATTAAAGAAAAATTTGAATGATTTGCTTTTCACCAGTCTGTTGTTGCATGCGTCTAATGATATCAGAATCACCTGGATCAAGGACAGCCAGTGTGCATACTCTGTAGTATTTTCACACGCTGTGCTCAATTCATTATTATTGCCACTGTAGGGATGCCAGCTTTGGCCATTATGGCCTAGTACTCTTGTTCTGATTTCTTCCAGGCTAAGCAGTTGTTCTTAAGGATAACCAGTTTTGCTTTGCATTGTCTGATCATTTTATGCATTTTGAAATAATATTTGAGAAACAGAGGACAGATTAGTGTTTGTTGATCATTAAGGATGGGGGAAGCAGAAACAGGTGAGTGTGTCTATAAAAGAGCAATAAAAAGGAGTCATCATTTTCACAGTCCACTTGTACCCCAGCATATACTTTCCACTTTTCATAACAGGTTAGAGCCTAGAGTTGATTGACTCCAGTGACTTTTTTGTCTTCTTTGTGGCTACCATCTTCCAGCTCCCAATCAAGAGCAGCCATAAGATGGCCTGGGAGAGAGAAAGCAAGCACTCTTTCTTAAACCAAAAGCTTTCAGCAACTAAGGAACCAATCAAGGAAAAACAATTGGACCTTCTTTGCATTTTAAATTTCCTTCATTTCATCCCTAACTCCCAAGTTTGGCAGTGACTCTGAAGACATCAGGCTACATTTCTAGTATATGTAGCAGTACTGGATATCATAGGATATTATTCTCAAAGAAATGTTGTTGATTGTTTTGATTTACTTGGTGGATTCTAGAAGCACTGGTTTAAAAGGCTTGTTCTTATCTCACTTAACTCTCTTGAGTTGGTTACAGGCAATATTTGTTGAAAATATTTAAAGTCAAATGCATTAGTTTCTGCTGCCTAGGGCAATGGGTTATAGTTGGGACTATTAAAGGATTAACCAAAAAGTCTAGGAGTAAAGACTGGGGATGTGATCTTTGGGAAATAAGCTATGACATGTTCTTGGGAATAAACAAAGCCTCCTACAGTTCATATTCAGAAAGGACTTGAGAAGTCTAAAAGTTTTAATGTTTGGCTGATTTCTTGGTTTTAAGAAAGCAAAAAAGAAGGATAAGGCAGAGTAGTAAATTAACAACCTGTATGTTGATGGCATGCCCCATCTGCATAAAATGAGATTTTTAAAAGTCCATATCTTGAAACAATTTTCTGTTAAATCACTAACTGACCACGAAGCAAGAGGAAGAAAAGAGAGACTTCGACTGCTACACATAACAAATCGCTCAGACTTTACAAAATTAGTCCAAAAGTCACTAAACAATCAGTTACTATAAAAAAAAAAACTACAAGAGCCAACCTTGACAAGGAAGATTATCTGGGCCAATGGGTGGCCAAACTGTAATATAAAAATACACAATTTACAACAAAAAATTATGAGACAAAAATAAAATCCACAAGAAAGTGTTACTAGGCAGAAGATCTAAAAATTGTCCTCAGGTCAGAACATCTCTCATTGGTTGTGGGTCTGGCCACCCACTGCACAAATGCAAACAAAATGGCCTTTGGTGCTCCAAAAGAGAAAAAAAAAAGATTCTAATCAATAGGGTGGAGGGATAAGGAAAAGGTCTAGTTACCCATTGAATGTGCAAGGTGGAATTGTACCTAAAGGAGCTGGCAGGGTGGAGCAGAGATGTGAGTGTAGAGCTGGATGGGATTATTCTGAGTGAAGTAATCCAGAAGGAAAAGGATAAATATTCAACAGTTTCACTTATATGTGAAATATGGAAAAACCAAACAGGGGCAGAAAAAAGATAAAACTTACAAGAGGACCATATATCTGAAGCATCCAGGAGGGGTGGGAGAGAGGTCAAAAGAGGGGAAGGAAGTGCACAAGTGACTATGGTGATGGATCATGGGTGCTATGGTGGTGGGATAACTACAGAGCCTACACTTGAGGGGAGAAAATACAAACTGTTCAAAAGTTAACAATGATGTAAAAAAAATACTTCATCTAAAAATAAATTAAAAAAAACAGGAAAAATAATAAAAGAAATGAAAGTCAATAAATCTATCAGGGCCTCCCTGGTAGCACAGGGGTTAAAGACTCAGTGCTATCATGCAATTGCCAGTAACCGCAGCATGATTTCAATCCCCGGCCAGAGGCCTAACCCACATGGTGCAGCAGACCTCTCCTGTCCCACCCGCTGCTCCCCTCAGCAGTGTATTTCAGTAGATCCGCCTGTTCAGCTTGTTACTCTGTCTCTGGTGAATCTTCTCACCCCGCACACTCTAGCCTACACCCCAGTTCTTGTATGTATAAATAAATAAAATAAATCTTTTCAGAAAGTCTACTAGTGTGTGACCAAAAGATACCCAAAGGCCCCAAACTGTTAAGAGGTACATGCTCTGATAGGGATTTGGTCATCCATGTGTACAAAGGCAAAGGAAGATAACTCTTAGTGTGAAAGATTTTTAATAGAATTGCTGTACATAGAAAGAGAAAGAAGAAAGGATATCAAATGACAGAAGACTCTGAAATTTACCTACCCCCCTGTGGGCAAATGCCCAGCCAAATAGGTTTGGGCCAAACTGGGCCACTGAAATCTTGCCACAAGTCTAGGGTAACTTCTGGCAAGGAACCATAAGAAAGGGGTTAGGAAGGTCCCAGAAAGCTAGAGCAGAAAGAGACAAAATGCAAAATACACCATGTAATCCACAGTGAGAGCAACATAACAGGTGTCATTGTCTCTACCTATGACAGGAGCAGCCTTTCCATGTGTTTTTTTCACATACTGTACAGGGCAATAAGGAGCACTGTAACTGGCTAAGGAAACTGCCCAAATAGTTTATCAGTCATTGAATTGTTCATCTGTGTGCACAATTGCAAGGCTACTCAGGTTCAGAGAACAACAATAATGGGAATTATTTAACAAGTCATGGAAAAACAATGAGTTGACCAACAAAAATGGCTAAAAAATGGACACCTGAAGCAGTGTCCAGTGTTTTTAATGTCCTAAGCACAAACACTTCCAAGATGGCATCTTCCCATCACTGTTGACCTGGCACATGTGGCAGCCAGACTGTAGGCCGGATTCCATCTAATGAAGACTACAGAAGGCATAACAGGAGATGCTCCCTGGAGCTGCTGAGATGCACCAGCACAGCACCAGACAAGTGACAGTTAAAGCAACAGTTGCAGCATCTGAATGACTGGAAATGGCCCCTATTCCCACAGCCCAGGGAGGTGTCTTTGCCTTCCTTGCCAGGTTGTAACAGCAACAAATCTTGACAAGTTTCAGTCACTTGGCTACATGCATAATCTCCAAACTTTTTCTCCCTGAGGTTGCTTGCTAGAAGTCTCTACAGTCTTTAGAAAGCTCTTCAGAAGTGTGCAACATCCTCCTGGAAGATTGGCATGGTGGGGGCCAGAAATCACTGACCCTGGAATTGCTTAAGATCTGAAAATGCTAAATCTCAAACACTGAATGTTCAAACGCTCAATCCGGAACACAGAATCCTGTGGTATGCTTCTGCAGTCAGTCCCTTATATTTCTTATCAGTCTCCACCTCAAAAATGTGATACTTTGTTTGCATTTTCCATGGGGCTATCTAGCCTCACCAGCAACCCCCTCCAGGGGGCACGACCTGGAAGAGTCTTTGGTTTCAGCCACTGGTTACAACACATGTCTTTTCGAAGTCTCTCCTTCAAGGACATCTACATATCTCTCCTCCAAGTGTCCCCTTCCAGTAATACCCAGGCGCAAGTTGAAGAAAAGCAAGAGAGTCTGAACCTTCATATGTTCAGTTATATGCCAAGCATGAATGCCTAACGATACCCCTAGTTCCAAGTGACTTCCCAGTCAAGAAGTCAGATTTTCAACATGCTGGGAATTGTAGTTCAGTGGAGATGGGGGAATGTGTTAAAAACAAAAAGGGTAGAGTTCATCCAGGGCATCATTCATAGTTTCAGATTTTGCTCCTTATTATTCTTCCAACAAAAAGGGAATCTCTTCTGGTCTTTGTACATTGACTGAATTGGGACTCTCCTTCAACACATAGCCAGGCCATGAACAACTCACCTTTAGGTTTCACTCCTGGTTACATTGAGCCTTAAGGTCAACCCCAGGTGAAAGTCTGGGTCTTCTCAGTTTTCTGTGAATATGCATCTAGCCTCCAGCACGGATGTGTTCTAGACACCACAGTATAAATAAGAGCATTTCAAATCCTGATTCGTCCATGGATCATTTCCTTTCTCAGCCTCCTTCTCAGGTTTTGTGATTTGTCTTCTCCCTGCCCTGGCTGTTATTTCTTGCTCCAGATGGTGGCTTATATGTGCCCTTAAATGCCTTTGACAAAACCACCAGGAAGGCTACTCCAACCTTGAGAAAATTCTGAGGGAGGCAAAATAAAGGCAAGCCTCTGAACCAATCCTTCAGGGAGCTGTTAGACATGTGTAACATGTTTATGCAAACACAGTTTCTTGAAAACAAGGTTTATATTGCTCTCCTGGCACCAGGAAGCCATATCAGACACGGACCATCTTTCCCAGAACCACCACTGACTGGGAAGTGGCAAACGATAGGCAGGTAAGTTAAAAACACCTTAGCACTTTTTCCATGGGCCTCTCTGGTGGCGCAAGGGGTTGAGCAACACGCTGTGGGGCTTCCACAGCCACTGCGGCGGGAGTTCGATCCTCAGCCAGGGAGGGGACCCACATGGTGCAGCAGACCGCTCTTGTCTCACCCGTGCTCCCCTCAGCAGTGCATGTCAGTCAATCTGCCTGTTTTGTTCCCCACTCTGTCTCTGGTGAATCCTCTCACCCCCAACACCTCTGGCCTTTGCCCCAGCTTTTGTATGCATAAATAAATAAATCTTTAAAAAAATAATTTTTCCAAAAATCATCAGCTTCTTTAAGGACTCCCTTGGTTGTTGTATTTTGTGTGTTTATGTGGTTAAAAAGCATATAACATAAAATTTAACTTCAGAGCAATCTTTAAATGTGTATAGTTCAGTAGTGTTAAATTACTCACATTACTGTGAAACAGATATGCAGAACTTTTCAAAATGCCAAATGGAAACTCGATTTTATTAAACAGTTCCCCCTTTCCCTTCTCCCCAACCTCTTAGTAAGTACAGCTATTATTTTATGTCTATGAATTTCACTACTTTACATACCTTATGAAAGTGGAGTCAGAGAGTATTTGTGTTTTGGCGACTAGCTTATTTCTCTCAAGATTCATTTGTGTAGTAACACATGACAGTATCGCCTTCCTTTTTAAGGCTGAATAATAGTCCATTGTGTTTGTATGTGTATGCATATACACCACAATGTGTTTATCCATTTATCTTTCAGAGGATGCTTGAGTTGCTGTTGTATGTTTTTTATTAGATTCTGGAATTCCAAAAAAGTTGATTTTGATCGTTTTTGTCAGCCTATTTGTTGCTCAGTGAACTGAATGACCCTTGGGACTTTTTTATTCCACGCTTTCAGCAATGGCACTCAAATAAATTTGTAACTTCTACATCATACTTTGAATTGGACATTGAAAATGTGTATACCATTAAAACTTTTATTTGCAGTTATTTTGCGTGAAATCTGTTCCCTTCTTAAAATATTAACATACTGAGTAAAAGGAAAATGATAATCGCCATCCAATAGGAAATGCAATATAATTTTTATTAAAAGAGCATCTGTAAAGAGAGGGAGAAATTAAGAATGTGGTATTATTATTCCCATATCCAGGAGAATATGCTTTCAGCTGCCATAGACATTACTGTGAAACAGATACACATAAATGCTATCAGCTGTGTGGTACAATTGTAGTTAACTTATCCTAGGAAGGTAAATATGCACTTAAGTCTAGGACAAGCCCTTAGCATTTTTTTCACATCAACTTTTGAAAATAAAGTAATTTTTTCTGACACTGACTTCCACAAAAATGTATTTTTTTTGAGTTAAAATATACAATTGACTGGCTTCAAATTTTATCCGTGAATAGTTTACCACATTCAGATCACTGCCATATTCAGATCACAACCAAATGCAGACTTTTCTGCATCCTCTGCTTCTCCTTCATTTTGCATAAATTTCCAAATTTCTGGATTCTGGATCATCTACTACTTCTAACAGCCTGATTCCAGGCTGCTAAATGTAAGTGAGTCGACATTTATTGACATTTTGGAACTTGTTGAAGCTACTCTAGGAATAAGTCCAATGATAAACCTTCCTGGGTTTGTGATCAATGACTACATTTTTGGCGATACAAAAGTCAGAACAAAGTGTTTGCATTTCATAAGTTTGTCCCAAACTAAGTGGGCTCTCAGCAGTCAGGCTGGACGCTTATGTGTAGAGAAGTCAGATGTGAATACAGTGATTGGATCTGCTTTCCATAGGGAGTTAGATTATGAGGATCCAGTCACTGTCAGAAAGACCACCAAGAAACTGTTTAAGAAAACTTTCAGTCACTGAAAATTTATTCTCCCATGATGGAATTTCAGGGAAGTGTAGAGTGAACAAACTTTCTCAAGATTGTCAAAATGATTTATTGCATGCGAAGATTTCATTCACACACATATAGATTACATGCAGATAATGTGTTAACTTTATTTCTAATTACAGATTGATAACATGTAAGAATGCATCTGTCATTGTCTCAATGTCTCAAAACTATTTTTCCAAAAGTAAATAAGCATAAAACAGAAATTTAGAAACAATCGTAAAAAGAAATCCAATATTTTATATTGATGAAGCAAAAAGAAAGAAAATTTAAATTTCTATTGCTTGATGTTTGACATGAGTGTCTTTTCATGTAAAAAAACAAATTTTATTTTTAAATCAAGTATATTCAAGAGGAGAATTATAAAACATAGTATTTTTCTTTGAAAATATTGGAGGAACTGGTCCATGTCATTGAAATTATTGAGATAGTGTGTGTAGTGTTACTGATAATATTTGATTATTCTTTTAGTGTCCACGGGATCAGTACTGATGACCCCATTTTCCTTCCTCATATTGATCATTTGTCTTCTGGGCGGTTTTGTTTGTTTTTTGGTGTGTTTTTTTTTTTTTTTGGTTAGTGTTGCTTAAGTCTTATCAAACTATTGATCTTTTCAAAGAACCAGTTTTAGATTTCATTGATTTACTCCATTGTTTTCATGTTTTCAATTTTATTTCTGCTCTACTATTTCATTTCTTCTGTTTTAGAGTTAATGTGCATTTCTCTTTCTAGTTTCTTAAGGTGAAAACTTACATTATTAATTTTGTCAGGAGGGATGGGGGAAGTACATATACTCCATCTTATCCAGAACTGGGAAACTTACTTTTAATAGCTCTCACTTATGAATAAAAATCTTTAGTACACTTTAATACAGTGGAACCTACTTGTATTGTATAAAATACATGTATAATTATTGCTGGTTGTCTTAGCTTGAGTGTTTACAAAAGAGAATATAAGTGTTTTCAGATGAGTAGTTCACTTGTTAAGTGGTGAAATAAGGAGGAAAAGTCAAATGAGTGTTATGAAATCACATACTAGTACAGGCAAGTGGTGCTTGATCCTTTGGGATGAAAATTGCTATCTTTTAGTGTGGGAATGAATAAGAACTCTCTGATAGAATAGGTGCAGTGCATTCAACTGGGAGCATAATAGCTGGATGACACCCTTGAAAGTAGGTGCAGAACTGAGGGCCCATCCTCAGGTGTTGCTCTTGGGAATTATACATTCAGCAGTGGCAACAGCTTAATCACCGTTGGCAAGAGATCCAATGCAGCTGATTTAATGCTTCCATCCTGCCACCATGACAGCCATGGCCCTATAGTGCCAGAACTAAGATGACTGAGGAGAGAATCCACTTGGTTAAGTGCTTTCTCTACAGTCAGTCCTTGCTTTATTTGCATTCAATAATTCTATCAACATGCTCTTATCCAGACTTTTTTTATTTTCAACACTCTTCCTAAACCCTCATATGCCAGGCAAATCATCCTCCACAGTCCAGGAGATGACCTCAAGCTACTAAACCTTCCATACAAACTGAAGGTCCTGGAACTGCTCACCGCTCTGCCAACTGGGAGTTTCCCTTCAACACTCTTCTGACGTGTAGCAGCGGTTCATTTACAGCTATCAACATTTAATGCTGACGAATAGGTGACTCCTGACCCTATGAGGGCATTGGAGTGATTTGAAGGAGGAGAATCACTGTAACAATGCTCAATGCTATGAGAGATTTATGCAATTTGCCTTCTAATGCTGGATCCAGAACACAGCATTTCTATCACAGTTGACCTGCTCTTCAACCTGCCAGTCCTTATCAATTGGTGAATCTTATTATGTAAAACTTGTGATGGGCAGCACCAATGGTATAGTCACTTGCTGTCTCTTAGTTAGGCGCTCATTATCTACTAAGCTCACTAGCACACAAGGACACGTTTTTCAAATATAAGTTTACTAGCACTGACCTTTGTTTAAAAAACCCAAGATTCTGTGTAGCAGCTCCTATATTATGGCTTAGCAGTGATTGCATAGATAGCACATCCTTATCCACCATTGGTATCTTATTAGCAGATATACTGAGTCATGTGACCTGAGTAGTTGCCCTGCAGATCTAAAAACTTCCTGGGGGCCATGAATTTCTACTGCTGTTAGCAGTTGGTTCACCGGGCTTCATGGTTTTCTTTTTGCACATAAGAATAGAACTTTCTAGAACTCTAGTCCTGGACTACTACTATCTGTAAATCATTGCCACAGATTTCATAGGTCAAATTAGCCAAGCTGACTGAAATTGCTTCCCATTATGGTAATGATCCCCAATTTGTCCCTGAAGTTTTGTGCTGCCACTGGGGCTCTGCCATTTGGAATCCTATCATCTCCATTGCAACCTATTTCCAACCATAGTTTGCAGAGAAAAGTCAAGATGAACTTCTCAAAAATGTCAATGCTATCCTTCACCAATGTATTCCTTATTATAGTATTCTCTGAGTTCCCAGGGAAAGTCATCAGAAATAGCTCCTCTTTTTTCACACAATCATAGTTTCTAATACCCTGATTCCCTTTGACCTTCTCACCAATTTCTGTATTTTGGCAATGAAGTTACTTGTATATTATAAGCTGTTGTTGTCCAAGCTTGAAGATGCCACCCAGGCAGCTTTATGTTACTGAGTCCTGAGTTACAGATGTGTGTGTACCAGTGTCAATCAGTTCTCCCTTATATTTAAATCCCATCCCGTCCCTTTGCTTATTTGACATCCACAAAAGCCATTCCAACATTTATTATCCCAGGTCTTGATAGGACATTTTAGCCAGTTTTTAGTTTCTTCTGGATTTTCCACCTGAACAGAGAATTATTTTGTTCCTTGTGCTGTCCTACTTTATCCTTGAGTTGGAAGCAATGAAAATATCAGTGCTGGATGTTGAGTAACACAAGAAATGTCTCCGTAAGTTACTGTTTTAGTTGAGGTTATTGTCTTGTCTCTAGAAACAGGGAGGCTCCTATGCAAGAGCCAAGATTGGGAAGGGCTATTTTTGTCAGGCTGAGGGTTCAGGAAATAGTAGGTAATCAAGATTCTTATACTCATTGCTAGTCAAGCTTTCAGAGTTCTACTCTTATAAGTATACATCTATTGATGTAGAACTGCAAATGTTATGAATGCAGTTTCTGTGTAGCTCTGCCAACCTAACAACTACAATGTGGTCTGATATTTACCAGCTTTCCCTATGACTAGCAAAGTTGAAGATCTCCTTAATCCAATGGGATATGATGGATGACAGGTTGGACATTCTCATTGGGTGCACCAACTATGTTAGGGACCCAGATTAGGGGCTGTCTTAAACCCTGCCTTAACTAGCATGCAAGCGAAAGGGATTTGCATCCACAGTGAATTCGAAGCCACATTCACCCACCCCCACAGCTCCAACAAAGGTGCATGACTAAACCACGTATCACTATTTCAATGCACACAATATAAATGACACTGTCATGGGTATCAAAGTGCCCTCTCCTTACCTCAAACCACACACCTTGAAATTCACAAGTATGGGGAAACCTGGGGCTCTGGTTTACAAATATAGGTAGTCCATGAGGTTAATAAATGTTTCTCATTAATATGAAGTAGTACAACCTAAGCATCTTAGAAATTAGATTGTCATCTGAGTCACTTTACAACTGACAGTCACGTGGGTCAGCCTTAAATTTAGCACCTTAAATCTATCCTCGGAGCAGTTTTAAACCATATACTGCATCACTTGCTCTCCTGCTTCAGAACTGTCTGAATGAATGAATGAATGTGGTATTAAAATATTAGACTAGGTACAGGTGGCTCCACTGACAAAACTAGAAGTGGGTAATAAAATATTTGAATCAGAGAGATAAAACTTTATAAATGCCCTGTTTCCCTAGGATCTAAGGTTCACATTTAGTGTAGTGATGGTCTGAGTTATCAAATAATCCTCAGGATCATAAGGAAGCTATACCCTCAAGGAGTTTTGCTCTTTGTCAGGCAGGACTCAGACAAGATTCTCTAGATCTGAAACTTACACATCTTGGATAGCTTTCTTTTAAAATAATACATAATCAATCATGAAAGTGTTTATTTAGAATAACAATGGATAAAAAGCATTAAAATGACTACAGCAAGCAAAAATTTCAAGCAAATTATATATATATATAGATGTATATATAATCAGCCTTCAGAAATCCCACTTATGTAGCTGTAATCTCAAGTTTGATGACATGAACATCCAAGGTGAAAGATACAATGATTTTATTGCAAATCAAGACATCAATTTTTGCAAATTTTACGCAAACATGTTGGCCATATGGAAAAATAACAAAAGCTCAAAAGTCAAAGTTGTTGCACTCTAAAAGTAAAATGCAGACAGGTTCATGTTAAGCCTTTAACATTTATTTTTATGTCAAGTTTTTGAAATAAAGCAGCTCTCCTAACATTTTCACTAAAGTTTCAAAGTAGAATAAACAAATCATTGGCTTCAGATTTTAACTTTTAATTGTGTATTTTTAAGCATATTCGGGAAATAGTCACATAAGCCAATTGCAGGCTTTTTCTATGGCCCATTTCCAAATCTCCAGATTCTGGTCCATCTACTGTTTTAGTAGCCTGGAATGAATTACCAGTTGGCATTTATACTATTAGAACCAACTGAAACTATTCTATGAGTAAGTCACATGATAAAGATTGTGTGGTTTGAGACAAATGACTACGTATCTCGTATCTGGAGATACAAGACTCAGAACAAAGTGCTTGCATATTCTATGTTTATACCAAACTATAGGGGCTTTTAAGCAGTCTGGGCTCATAGATTTAGAGTAACCAGACTATGAATAAAGTGATTCTAGCTGCCTTCCACATGTGGTCAGACAGCTATATTAAGATGATACAGTCACTGTTAGTTATGAAGACAGCCAAAAAAGCCTGCCTTTTTAAGGAACCATTCAGCTATTGAATAACAGACACTCCCATATGTGTAATTGCAGGGATGTGTAGAAAAGACAATCCTGTTCAAGGCGGCCAAGGTGATTTTCCGCATGCTGAGCTGTTGTTCACATCTACGTGTATGTATTACACTGCATGCAGGTGATCCATTTGTTTGTGAATTTCAGATTGTTTTCTTGCAAAAGCAATTGCAGTTAGTTATAATATATAGCAAAGCATCTCTATCTTTGGTTATATGTCTCAGAGATATTTTTTTCCAAAAATAAATAAGCATGGCAGAAAAAATAATCAACTATCTTAAGACAAAAACCCAATACTTTATAAAAACTAAGCAAAAAATATATAATTGATGACTTTAGATTTTTTCTAATTATTTTGCTTACTATCTAATACCAGTGCAATTTTTTAATTGAAATGATTGTGCACACTGTATTTAACTATACAGCATAGATGTAAAAATATAAAAAAATTATTACTTTCCCTTAAAAATCAGTTAGCAATTATGCATTCTACAAATGTATGGGAAAGTCGAATTGCTGAGTTATGTTAATAAAATTGACTTGAAGAAGCATAAAAAAAGATGTAGTAATATGCACAGATTTTAGAGGTTGCCAAAAAAGTAAACACAGTACCAAAAGTCTTCTGTTTATGGAAAATAGCTATATGTTGGAATTGTTCAGAGATTTTTTTTTAAAAACTAACATCTATGAAAGCTGTTATGGTTGGGATACTTGGGAGACTTAATGAGTTTCGTTTGTTAATGGTTTCCGTCTCTTTTCAAATATGATTTTTGCATCAAATAATTCTCTTTCCCTGTATCCTAGAGATGGTCCTTTTAGATACTTTGCCTCAGCTGCCTTGTAATCTAATCCGTCAACAGCAGAAATTGAACAGATGATCGCTTCCGGTAGAAGAACCTCCAGAATGAACTTAATTTTGTCATCTTTTATCAGCGTCAGCATTCTTTCATCTATTTGTTTGTAGATTTCTTGTAAATATTTCACCACCTCATCCAACTGATCTTCATCCTCAAAGTATGTTTCAATACAGGGAGTGAACCTATTCGCGTTCAAAAATGATTTCAGCCACCTTGATCCTTTTGTGCCTTTTAAAATGGCTAGGAGATGATTCTCTGTTCCCTTTGCATTTACAATAAAATCCACTAGGTTCTTATTAGCTCGGTCCCGAGCAGACTTCATTCGATCAGGGAGAATTTTTTGGAATGACATTTTCTTGGTTTGCGAAGTCACAACCATCGACTCGTTGGTATTGTCACTTTGGAGCTTCGGAAACTTGTTCCTGAAGGTATCTTGTTTGGTTACTTTCCGAATTGGGTAACTAATGTCAGCAGCATAATACTCAAGGAAAGAGCCTGAAAAAGAACCACAACCTAGCCTAACTCTGTAGTCACAAATCAGCGAGATACACCAGTCAATACTCTGGCTGTACTCCTCCCTGGCTTTATCGACAAGTGCCTGTTTTTCATTACAATCAAATTTCTTTAATCTTCTAAAAGGCACTCTAATGCCTCTTTTATCAGGATTCATGTTTACTTCAACAAAAAGCACACTTGCCTTTCTCTCTTTTCTCCTGATACTTTTGACCACTGCTGGCCAAAATGGGTATTTTTGGTATTTAAACCAAACTATCGCTCCGGTTTCAAATGCGCGTGTCTCATAATGAAAAATGACACGTGGGAGTTCTTCATCTTCCTCATTGTCATCTAATATGGAAGCATCAATAGAATTTTGATGCACTGACTTATCAGAAGCTTGAGGTTCTCCCTCAAGATCCTCAAAATCCAGTCTCTCAAGATTTCTCTCACTGTTCACAAGAAGGAGTGAATAATCTAGAACACTGTTAGAGGCACTTAATGAAAACTGACACTCCCATGAACATGGCCTGGGAGATGTCGAAGCTCCTGTCTCCGACTCCACAGGAGTTTGATCCTGACTGGTATCTGGGCACGGATTTGAGGGACCTTCCCCAGGATCTTCAATATTCTCTGACAAGGGTGTGCACTCAGAGGAAACAGCTGAGGTCTCAGGGGAGGTGTCCTGTGTCTCCTCTTTCAAAGCTTTGGGCACACTGAAGCTACCTGGTGGTGAATTTGGAGAAAACTTTTCATCTTTAACATATTCACCCTCCTCTTTGATTGTGGAATGTAAGCACAGAACCTCAGGGATGTCGATTTTTTTCTTATTCTCCTTATCATCATCATCATCATCTTCTGAAAGTGAAGGGAAAGTTTCGCACCAGGTAGAATTTTGAGATAACTTTGTTTCCATTTCACTTGAAGTATCCGTGGTTGAGGGCACCTGTGATTTGTCATCACATGGAGTATTATCACCCTCTGAAGATACTACCACAGAGGATGAACTTTCACTTTCATCAACACACTCCACTAGGTCACCTTCTTGCTTCCGACACTTTTTACGAGGTGGTGAATCAGAAAGATTTTGTGGTCCATCTTCAGACAGGGCAGTGGTTTCTTCTTCATCAGAACTGCTTGCTTGATTGAAGTTGGTTCTTTCATTCAGAATATTCAGTGCCGCTTTCAGTGATCTTTCATAAGCTCTTTCCTCCGTAGGCTCTGCACTGACCTCTGACTGTGCTGCTAGTGAGGAAACAATGGCCTCAATCTGAGGTTTATTTAGGACCTTTGTCTCTGTGCTCTCTACTTGAATTTTTTCATCCAGAGAGAGTATTTCAACTTCAAGGGAATATGTCTTTTTTCTCTTACTGTTTGATGCAGTCTCAGATCGAGATAAAACTTTTGCCGGCCATAGCTGGTCTTTCCAAGTACACAGAACATACTCGGCATCCATTATGATTTAGATTTGTACCAACAGGTTATTATCAAAGATTGAGGTGTTTGGTTATTTTGGTCACTACTAAGACAGTCCCGACAAAAACAACACTCTTACCAAAGTCTCTTTTGTCTTAGAACTATAAAAGGATTCACAGCTTATGCGATCTGGTCTCTTCCAGCTAAATTTCCAAAGAATGCTTGAACACGTTGTTGGGATGAGACAATGTGGAAGATACTGAAATGGGAGGAAGAAAAGAAGAAAAATATCAGCAAATGACATGATTTTTGACCAAACAGAAGGTGAGCAATTGCAGAGAAGAGATAATGAAAACAAAAATGCTCAGTGGCACATCATAGTAAGAAAATGTAGCATAATGTAAGGTGAGGCTTAAGAACTAAGGAAGTAGTTTTATAATCCCTCAAATTCAAGAACTTACTCTTCTTACTGCATGTGTGTTAAGCAGTGAATGTGTATGACAGCAGAGGTGGCATAGATTTTGTGGTATGTCAGGGACTTTATTAGATACATCACTACTTTTGTATCACTGGCATTATACTTGGGGCAGTAGAACCTAAACTTCGCATTCATCAGAATTATCTGAAGACTTGTTCAAACTAGATTTCTAGGTTGTGTCCCAACAATTTTATTCAGAAGGTCTGAAAAGAGCCCATTATTTTGTATTTTGAATAAATTTTCAAGTGATTTTGAAGCTTCTTTTCTCAGAAGAACTCTTTGAGAAGCATTATTCTAGCTGAACACAAGTTTTCTAGTTTTAAGGCTGTAAATGCTTCCTTGTTCATCGGAAGTGGGTAGACAATCAAAATAGTCTGTACCTCCTAGATCCAGACAACACAGTGATCTTGTTAAAAGCCTGAGTTCAGAAAGCAGAGATTCAGAGTGACTGCTATCTGCTCTCATTGAACCAGACAGTTCTCGAGGATTTCTTGAGAGGCAAGTGACTGTCTAGGACCTCAACTAGAAAGCTGAGCAATCTCTAGTATTATTTATTCATGAGATTTTTTTAGCCCAAACTAGAAGCCGTGACTTTCAATTATAAAACTATTACGGCTACAGAGAAAAATGAATTACACCTCAAATTTCAACCTACTATGATTTTAGTATGAAATGTAACTTTTTATTTAAAATGTTACAACTGCCGAGGAGGAGGCAAAATAAATTATGCCACAACATCTCAATATGTTTTTAATGTGAAGTATCTTGTGAAATTGGTAAACCTTACCCAATGTCGTATGGATTGTAGAGGATCTGGCCCTCTGATTCAGATGTCCTGATTCTTACGGGCTGTCCAAAAGGAGACAGGGAATCAAATTAATTAAATAGAAATGGTGCAAAGAATCTTCCTTACCAATACTGTAGCAGCACATCATTCTGAAGCACACCAATGAAATGAAATCTCATTTCTGATGTAGATACCATGTTTATTTTCCTCCTTCTTATTCTAAATTTTCTGTGGTAGTTATACTGTTTGGTTCATGCTGAAATTATCTCTCTCAGGGAAAGTGTGAAGTGGAAACAAGAAAGAAGGCAAGTAACAGCTACCCTGTGTCTACCATGAGCCAGATTGTAGATCTTATTTGAATCCTCACATTAATCATCATGTGGATTTTCCCGTCTTTACATATATAATATTTTCCACAGAGTTTTAATTACACTCTATATGCTATCTCAGAGTCTACTAATACAAAATATTTTTACTGTGTTGTTTGCCTATTTCATAAAAATGGTTGCCTGGAGAAAATTTAGGAAACCTGGCAGGTGCCGTCTTGTGACCAGAATCAGAATGGCAGCCTCCTCAAGAAGTACAGAGAGGACCCCATTCACTATTGGATCCTTCTTAATAAGAAAATTGGGAACTACATTTAACCACCCCGGAGCCTTCCCAGGCTTCTGGAATTTACTATACTGGAGTTTTTATAACATAAGGTTATAATGCCAGCAACTATAATGTTTCTTGCTATAAATACATCCAGAAGCTTATTAAAAATTAAAAAGATGCAGAATGATATATGCAAAATATAACTTTACACACATTATCACTACGAATATTTTCTCTTTCCAAGATTTTTTATATGTACAGATCAATACACATCATTTCAAACCAACATCAGATCCCAATTAAGAGCACAGTTTGAGCATCAATCTACTATATAAGTATGTATTTTCCACATGATTTTTTAATGAATTACTTTAAATGGGGCTTTCCCCACATTTGCAACATTTTATCTCAATGTTTTCCCTGATGTGAAACAAGCAAATGAATTAAGTACATATTAAAAAAAATTAAGTAACTAGTCCTATCTCTTCAACTACACAGATAATTCTATTAACGGGGTGGCAGATATGTTTTAAAACATTTATTTGCATGTATTACAGTAGCCCACATGTGTTCTACTAACATGGACATTTATCTATAAGTGAGATCATATGACAAATGTTAGGTTTTTTTTTACTTTATACTACTACTCAGTCATGAAATCATGACATGTAGAGATTCATGTTTTTATCCTCCAAGTACAGAGTATTACATTGCACATTTGTCCCATATAATATCTTTAAAAATCCTTACAGAAATAAACCATATCCTGTCTCTGTTTTTCTCTCTTAAACTTAAAAGGTATAGAGAAATGGTCCTTACTGACCATGGCCATACCTGTAATCTGAAGAATGAGTTGCAAGAGGACACACGGAAGGCTACAGCCACCACAGCAACAGTCGACGTGCTTGATCAGATCCAGGAAAATTTCCACTATCGGTAAAAGACAAGGGTGGGGGGAGTGGGTTTGCATGTCTCTGTGTGTCTACAAATGCTTATGTGCTTGAAACAAAATGGGATGTTGTTTCAGCTTAGATTTTCTTTCTCATTATAAAAATAAGCCTAGACAAATCTACTTAAGATGCTGAAACAGGCTAAATTAAAGTAGTAACCAGACCACCCAGAAATGCTGACTAACATGGGAGTTTGTTTTTCCAAGATTTTTTTTCTAATACCTATGTATACATGTGTACATATCTACAAGTACCTTCTAAGTCGTATTTGTTCCCTTTTCCATGTTCATGTATACATGGCACATACAGTTTCAACATGTCAATCAATTCACAGAATTTCCCCTTATGCTGTCAATATTTTCATCAGTCATTCTTCTGTATAAATTAATAAATGCTAAAAAATTCAAGTAGTAACAGAATGTCTGGCAATATAACCATGGAATGCCAAGTGAATAAATTAGCATAAGTGGCTACGCTGTACTTAAGTCTTAATATAGAGGCAGTAATCTGATCACTACTTCTTACACTGTAGACTTTTAAAGCATTGAGACATACAACACCCCCCCCCAATGGATACATTCAAAATGCCAGTAACTCTCAAAGCCACACACCCTTCCCACCACTCCAAGATCACCATCCTTTTTTTTCCAACCTTTACTCTAGGGCCCTCAGAAATCCCTAGAAAATAACTAGATTTGAGACAGCCATTACCTTGAAGCTTCTTGTCAGCTGCAGCCTGGTGAAATGCAGCTCCTCCCTCAAGGCTGGCCAGGATCAGCTCTCCCGAGCTTCTACAGGATGCTCCGCCCCCTCCTGTGATGATGAAGACAGAAGGCCCCTCGTGAATTACAGGAGGGAGAATTGCCAAGTTAAACTGCTGAAGTGTGACAGGGTAGAAATGTTCCCTTTTAAAGAACTTTGAAGTGAAATGGCAACAAGTGTCTGATTTCCATTCAAACCCTTAGGGCGTGCGATTTCTTGATAAGAGGTAGCAAATCATTTTATTTTAAAAAATCTAGCTTGTATTTTTTCCTTTGCCTTCTCCGGAACCTTCCTTCTACAGGTAAAATTTAAATGCAGCTGGGTCTTGATTGGGAGTCTGCTACTTATACTGAGGGAGAATGACTATCTTCCTACTGAGAATGCGTCTTTATATCTCTTTTTGTTTCTAGGACCTGGCACATATCTCTCGTATTCAGTTCTTTTCTTCAAAATGCTTCAGGAAAGATTCAGAGATCTCTTCACAAAGTATTGTATGAGTATTTCCGATTAGAGTATTTCCGACTAGGCTGTGAAAAATCACTACCTTGGCAGGAAAGTACTTATTTCACATACCCTCACCAACACGTGGCAATTCCTTCTTATCCTCTTATTTATGTTGGTATTTTTCATGAAGGCAATTTAGTGTGGATACATTAATTATAAAATCTACATCTTTATATGTCTAAAATACATGTTTCAGATTTCGGTCATTAAAATTCTCCTGTGTTAAATTTAAATTTAGCTTTTTGCTTTCACTTGAAAATCAAATTTTAAATAGTGATAATTTTGGTAAAGAAGATATCTGGGTGTAAAGTATTTTACTTGGCCTTTGTACTGTGTTACCTAAAGGTCTTATCTAAAAGTAGAGCCTTTCTATGAGACCTTTCACAAGCTGAAATGGCATAAACTGAAGAAGCAATTACCATCAATTTACACAGAAAATTATTTAAGCATTCCCAGACCCAAAAATAATCTACCAAATCATCCTAAATGACACATAAAACCTAAAAGCTGGAGTGATATGATAAATACAAAGCCTGTATAAAGTGTCTGGGAGGAGCTTAGTGGTGCCACTCTTGCTGTTGGGACACATGCTACCTCTAGAACAACTGTTGTAAAACAAATGCTCAATGCTCTGTTCACTTTTCATCATAAATGCAAAAGTCTTCTTCAGATTTCAGTTAGCAAAAACAGATGTAGGTCTTTTATAAAAGCCAAATGGAGTAGGATGAACTTTTGAAAAGCATGGATACCTGTATAATATGCAATGCATGTATACAAATAAATTTTAAATGCCCACTTTTTTAATTAAAGCACTAATATTGGAACAATAAATACACTGGAACAATAAATTAATGCACATCATCTGTAGGCTGGTGAGTATAACTGAGGGCTCTAATAATTAGAGTATATAATGTTTTGTGCCCCAAACAAAAAAGGAGTTTGTTCTATGGAAGATACAATGTAGGTCCATCAATGGTTCAGAGATGGGTAGGGTTCTTATTTAAGGCAGTCATTTAAGGACTCTATGCTATGGATCCATCATCTTCTTTGGTACTGCATTCTCTGCAATTTGGCTACTAATCAATCTTTCGCAAGTGGGGGTTAGCGAATCTTGTGGAAGGTTTTATGCCGGATTTGATAAATATCACTGTTGATCACAGTCAACTATTAGACCTGTAATAGAGTCTGGGAGGGTAGTCTCTCTGTGACCCAGGAGGAAAATGAAACAGACTATGTAATCTTTTTTTTCCCCTGCCACAGATGTTTTCCCCCTTTTGATTTTTTAAAAACTTGTTATTTGCAATGGCTATTTTTTTTTCACAACCGTGTAGAATATCTAGAATTGTTATAGGGCAACTCTAACATAAAATGGGTTTTTCTCACTGGGTCCTCACCTGAGCGTTTAGAAGATTTTTATAATAAGTCCCAACTTCAAGTACACGTGATAAGTTATTAACATGTTTTATTTTACAAAAGAAGGGGAATAAAATAGTAGTAATACCAAGGGAAAGAGAGGGATACAAATCCGCAAATATCCTACCAGATCTTCTAAGCAATGGCGCGTTGGAGCTGGCTCCAAGTCAAGTGAGATGGCTTCAAAGGAAGAGAGAGCCCAAGGCTCACCTCTCTGGTTTTATAGCCAGCTTGGTTGCTTAACTTTACTTTTAGGTTCCAGTGATTTACTCTTTGATAATTATATTATAGGATTTGTGGTTTTGGAACACTGGTGGTTTGGAGTGGGGGTTGGAGTCCACATACCCATTTGTGTAATTTATTCAGGACTACTTTTTTCTCTAACAGAATGACTGGGACAGAAAATTTTAGTGTCTCAACCTATATCCACTCTGCATTCTTCCTCATTAGCAGAACCCATTTTATTCAGGCTAGCAGTGTAAACTCTTAAAATATCCACCCCTCCCCAACTCCCTTACTATAAGCTATGGCCATATGATGACATTTGTTGTCAAAGAATGTGAAGATTCTAGAGAAGGTATCTCCAAAGACGGTAAAATCAAGAGTGGACTGTTTGTATTTTACTTTTACTCTTACTTGCCTTCTAGAATTTCACCATGATAGACAGAATTTGCACAGTTATTCTGGACCAAAAAATGACTTAGACAAAGGATGCAACTCTCTAGGGATAGAAGATCCTGAACCACTGAACATGGGATTATATCATTCCAACCACTTTGATTTAGTGGAACAATACATTTCTATGTTTCCTAAATCACTGCATTTTCCACTCTCTCATTCAAGTAGCAGAACAAGCAGATGAAAATACAATCACCAACAAAAATAACATTACTCTTATTATAGAAGTAATCTTTTCATAGTTGCCAAATTAGTACTATGTAATCTAAAGAAGATTATCAGACCAGTTTAAATATGACCTTATTTAAACAAAGATATATATTCAATTATGTATTTTACAATATAGTATTTCTTATTCTTTCTTCTCATTTCACATGTTTGAAAACATCGAATGCACAAGAATGATCATTACATTAAAAACTATACTTGTTTGTATTTATTTTGCCTATTTTCTATATTGCAGAGATCAGGAAATGATACCCCACATCCATTTTCCAAACCAAATGCAAAAGACAAAGTTAATACTTGTACAATATTTTACATTTCACTTTGTAGAAGGGGGGGGGAGAATAAAAACTTATTAAGAGTGGATACTACTACTATTGGTATAATGATGATAGGTGGCAATTACAGACACAATAATACATAATACCTATAAAAGTTTTCTACATAGGGGTCTCCATGGTGGTGCAAGAGATTGAACACCACACTATAGAGCTTCCTCAGCCACTGCAGTGCGAGTTCAATCCCCAGGCAGGGAGGTGTCCCACATGGCGTGGGAGACCTCTCCTGCCTCTCTCCCGCTGCTCCCCTCGGTAGTGTATTTCAGTCAATCTGCCTGACCTGCTCCCCACTCTGTCTTTAGTGAATCCTCTCACCCCTCACACCTCTGGCTTGTACCCCAGCTCTTGTATGCATAAATAAAATCTTAAAAAATATTTCCTCCATAACAGGCACTGTTCCCATCACATCATACTATCTCATTTAATAATCAGATGATTATTTCATGTAGGAGAGTATCACGAGTGCTTCACTCATATAACATTAATATTAATAATAATAATGATGATGACAAAGATAACAGATGCCTCATGTGTTTTCTTCCAAGTTCTCTGCCAAATGTTCTATATAGGCCATTTCCTTTGATTCTCACAGTATCTCGTTTGGTGTGTATATGAGTGTTCCCATTTTGTAGATGAGTTATTAGAAAGGTTAACGAACAGTTGCAAGTCTATATAGAGCATTTAGCACATGTGATTTGAACCCAGGTCCTTTGACTCTAAAGTCCTTTCTTTTATTCACCAAGACACCCTGTACCTATCTCAATGCTGATGAAAAATGCTCTACAAATTTGTGTTGGGTCAATGTGTGAATTTATCAACAAAGGTGAAGTAGTTCTGTACTGGCAATCACTGGATCTTAAAAGGGAAGTCTGTACCTAAGTCTGCATCTAATTTAACATAACTATTTCACCTATAACATGCAATCATGGGAATAAGTGACATCCATCATTCTGTCAAATTCTATTGACTGGAATCACAGGTTCTGACCATACTTAAGAGAAGGAAATTATACAAGGGGGTGGATCATCAAGAAAAAAAAGTCCATGTCCACCACAATATTGCATGGCTCCAATTATATGACATTTCATAAAAGACAAGTCATTGGTTGCCAAGGGTTACAGGCAGGAGAAGGATCTGACCTTGAAGGAAAATCACAAGGAAAGTGTGGGAGTGACGAAGTTCTTGCATATTCTCACTGTGGTCTTGATCATATG
Organism: Galemys pyrenaicus; assembly: GCA_019455555.1. NCBI lineage: Eukaryota > Metazoa > Chordata > Mammalia > Eulipotyphla > Talpidae > Galemys > Galemys pyrenaicus. Next base: position 1,700,922 of record JAGFMF010011954.1, read on the forward strand.
AATCTATTGCATGTGTAAAATGCGAAGACATATATACTACAAGTCTTGCATTGTAGATGATACTTTGAAGTATGATTTTAAAGTATAATAAAAATAGGAATTCAAGTGGAAAATATAGTCATTATATAATAGTCAACTCATTTACAAGTATACTTTATAAACCATCTGCTTCTCCCTAAAACATAGTAACAACAACAAAAACAAAATAACACCCATACATAGACTATTAGATAACACCAGTTCCACTTAGGGTATAAAAAGCCATAAGACAATGTCTTCTGCATCTTAACAGTGATAAAAATCTAGAGAACCTAAAAATTATAACTTGCCTTGAGCTCATCAAAGAAGTGTGATACACTGAACTGTAAAGGGTAACCAGACCTGTAAAGAGGAATATAAGCAACTACTGATTTGTCTTTTTTAAAATGTCAATATAACTGGAGTCATACAGTACTAAGGTGGACACAGACATCGGGTTTTTTTTTGAGGGGGGGTTTGTTTGTTTTGGCGAAACATGGAGAAGTGGCCGTTGTGTAAGCAGGGAGAAATCAGTTATACTTTTAACGAATTCTCATATTCTTAATAGGCTACTGTGTCAATGTTTTGGAATTGTTTGGAGCTCATATACTTACTCACTGCCAAGTTATTTTTTTTACAGTCCTTAACCAGAAGCACACGAATATGAGTGGGTACAAAGCAGGTGACCAAAATGATCCCACATCAGTGCTGAATGGCTCAGGTATACAGGAGACGTCAGCTACTGCCACAAAGCGAGAAGCAGCAAACCCTCTCCTCCTGGAGGACGGGGTGAGGCAGAAGAAAACCCATTAGCCTGGGGAGGGGAGGTAGAGACGGGAGACCCCCATGCCCTGGACAAAGGCAGAGATCCGTTACTGCTAAGGGAGAAACAGAAGGAAAGCCCTATCCTTGAGGAGGAGTAGGAAACCCTCAGGCCAGAGACTCTACATAAATAAAAAGCAGCTACTACTGCGCAAGGGGCGAAAGTGTACATAACACCAGACACCAACCCTGAACACAAACCAGAGACCAGCTACTCTGCAGGGAGAAAAGAACGCTGAGAAAGCCAACCTTCAACGTCCGGGTGCATCAAACCTCCTTAAGGTTGAGGGTGGGCAGGACAACAGAGAACAGTCCCCATTTTACCACGAGCCTAGCATCTAATAATAACTGGAGACTACAGCTGTGAAATAACAGGAGCGTGAAGTAGGACACATCTCCTCCCCTTGCCCCATACCCACCACGTGCATAACCTACTCGGTAGCACAGCTGAAAATTTAGAGTTGGAGAAAAACCATTGTAGGCATGCAAGTAGGATGGCAATGAAGTGAGAAAATAAGGGTACAATCTCCAACATATTTTATGACACCAACATTAACAAAATACCGAAACTAGAAAAAAACAAAGAAAACTCCAAATCATGACCTGTCATAAAAATAGCTGCCGACGTAGAAATGATATGAAAATGATACCAGAAAAGATAGTACATCATGACCAGGTGCAGTTTATCCTGGCAATGCAAGGACAATTATACATTTGCAAATCAATCAAAGTAATTCGCCATATCAATAGGCTAAAGTGAAAAAATTCATCTCAGTTATGAAGAAAAAGCACATAATGTAATTTCACAAACATCCATGATTTTTATGCTCAGCAAACTAGGAATTAAATGCATCTTCCTCAAATTGATCAAGATTTAAAGAATCTAAAGTTAACATCACACTGAATGGTGAAGCACAAAATTCCTCCCCCCTAAAATCAGGAATAAGGGAAGAATGTCTTTTCTCACCATTTCTGTTCAACATTATATCGGAGATCCTAGAGTATACAATAAAGCCTGAAAAATAAATCAAAGGTATATAGATTGGAAAGGAAGAAATAAAACTAACTGAATTTGCAGGTAACATGATGATCTAGGTAGAAAATCTAATTAGATTTTCTAATAACAAAAAAAGCTATCAGACCTAATAAAAGCTTATCAATACTGCCAGACAGAAGGTCAACATAAAATAATTTATTTATCTATTATAACATTTGGAAGTTGAAGACAAAAAATTGCTTTTATAATATCAACAAAATAGAACTAATTAACAAATTTGTGCACGACCTCTATGGTCAAGACTTCAAGACACCAAACAAAGAAATCAGAAAAAACCTAAATAAAGAAATATAGCATACTCATAGCTATTTTGAGGATGTAACTTCTCCTAAATACATCTGCAGGGTCATTGCAATCTTAATCAAAATCTCAGCAGGCTTTATGTAGAAACTGAGACACTATCTTTAACATGTATATGGAAGTGCAAAGAAACTACAATAGCCAATTTTGAGACAGTAGTAGAAAGTTTCTTAAATAGAGCTTCATCAAAGAAGATGAATGAATGCCAAATAAACACATGAAAAGATGTTGTGCCTTCGTAATTAAATATTGTGTAAGTGAAACTACAATGAGACACCACTAACACCTTTATAATAGTGACTAATGTTAAAAAGAGAAAAATACCTGATACTACCGAATGCTGGCAAAGACACTAGCCTGACTCTGTCGGTAGTTTTATGACTGTTTATGTTGGTCAAAATTCAAACTATATACTTAAGAGATTGAATTTAACTGTATGTAAATTATACCTTAATAAACTCGAGTCTTAAAACAGGATGCAAAACAGGAATTCATCGATTGCTGATAGAAATGCAAAATAGTTGTTTTAGAAAATAGTTTGGCATTTTCTAACATAGTTATACAGTTACCATATAGCTCATAAATCCTATTCTTAGCAATTTATACCAAAGAGAAATGAAAACCTATATACAAAGACTGTTCTGGAATGCTTATAACAACTTGGTCATAATCACCAAAACTGTATCGCTAAAAATAATTGGATAGGAATACACAAATCATAGAATAAAAGACTATCTCTAAGCTATAATAAACTACCAATACATGTAACGACATGGGTAATTATGAGAAATACTATGCTAAGTGAAAGAAGTCTAATACAAATGGTTATATATTGAATTATTCCATTTTTATAACATTTTGGACAAAGAAAACCTATAGGGAGAGAAATCAGATTGGTGGAAAGGAAGCAGAGTAGTACTGATTACAAGTATTGAATACAACAGGGCAGGCAGGAACATTCTGGAGTTATGGAAATATTCTACAGCCTGATTCTATGATTGTTATGTGACTATGTTTGTCAAAACTCATTGGACTATATATGTAAGAGATCGAATTTAACTATAGGTCAACCACACCTCAATAAACCTGAGTCTTAAAACAGGATGCAAGCAGAATATAACCTACATATTTTACTGAGAGTAATGGGAATTAGGGAATTTTGATTTCCAAAAGCAGCTGTGAGTACTGCAAGTTAGTATAATAATATCAGCTATATATAAAGATTATATTAGAAATTCAGCTTGTTTTATTTAATTAATTTTTATTAACTTCTATTTCTGAATTTGCTTTAAAAGTTGTGGGTATTATCTAAGACAGTTCACTTTTTCTGAATCAGCTTTAAAATGTTGGGGTATGGGGTCTCCCCGGTGGCGCAGTGGGTTGAGTGCCTCACTGTGAAGCATCCGCTGCACAGCAGGGTGAGTTTGATCCTGGCCAGGGAGGGGACCCACATGGCACAGCAGATCTCTCCTGCCTCGCCCGCTGCTCCCCTCAGCAGTGTGTTTCAGTCCATCTGCCTGTTCTGCTCCCCACTCTGTCTCTGGTGAATCCTCTCACCTCCTGCAACTCTGGCCTATACCCTAGCTCTTGTGTGCACAAATAAATAAAATTTAAAAAAAAATAAAATGTTGGATATCATTTCAGATACTTGACTTTTGATGCAGTTATGTCGCTTTCTATAAATCCATACTTGTATTAATCAACTACCCTTTTCACTGAAAATTAATGCAAGACAACTGTCAAGAATCTACTGACATTAAGGGTTCTATGCCTTGTGAAATTTATCCTTATTGGCAGAGCCTTTAACTATACTGTCCTCATATGTCACTCAACCACATGAGTGAAAGAAAAGGAAGGAATGGAAGCTAAAGTGCTATCATCCAGAGACAGAGATCCAGGTAAGAATATGTCATCAGCGAGAATGCAGAAGCCAAAGAACACATCAAACAGTGCAGTTATAGAATGAACAAATGATCCACTTTGAACACTCCCAAGGACTATGAGGATATCATGAACACTGATAAAGCAAAGAATCTTTTCATACTTAAGGGGGATAATCAAAGAATTCAGTAACCGCTAAGGCATAGGCACAAAAAACTGAAATAAAGTTAAAGTCTTACTATTAATTTTTACTGCTTGACTGGCAGTCTACATAAAGAGGAAACACACTAGAAGACAGCTTTCTAACAATGAGCATCAAAGGAAAAAAGCAAAGCCAGATAATGAATCATTGCTGGGGTCAAAGGGACATCATAATCTCTGGGCAAGCGTAAGTGAACACAACAGAGAGGGAAAAATGTGAACCAGTAACCTCGAGGTCACAAAGGGATAAACCTGCCATGTCTGGAGATTTTGTATTTCTCCAGGTAATGCTGAAACGTGCGCAGCACCAATCAAATGAGAGCTGCGAGGGAATCATGAGTCAGGATGACGGAATGGAAAACATTTAAAGAAATAAAAGTTGCTGAGGACCTCACACCCCCAGCAGCTCAGCACAAAGCAAACAAAGCTTTACTCTATTCTGAATGTTAAAGGAGAAAAGTAAACTGTATTGTTTTGCCTGGGATTAACAAGCAAAGAAAAAAAAAAACTGTCAATGGCATTTGCCTTGGGGAATTTAAAGAATAAAGAAACCTCTTGTGATCACCATTCCTCCCTGCCATTCTCTGAGACACCCATGAGAGAAAGTCTCAGGTTGGACAAAAAGTATTCCTGTCACCATTTTGATAAATGTACTTATCAGTTCTTTAGTGAGGCAATTATAAGAGACTATTGAAGATGAAATGTCTAAACTTGTTTCTCAGACAAACATGACGTCAAAGTTGTTAAGTGCACAAATCGACAGGTTTGTGTTTTGAACCCAATTCTAACCTTACTAACAGGAGAGGCAATGGGTCCAAATGATCCATTTTAAAGTTAATTAGCAATATAAGTGTGTAGCAAGTAGATATGAATGTAAGAAAGGGAAAAGCAGCATAAAATTTCTTGAACTCATGCTTGGTAGTATACTTGGATACAGATGAGAAATCAATAGACTGAGTCATCTAGAAAATGGAGAAGACATACAAAAAGATGAATAAATACTAGACACTAAAGAAACACACTGTAGTTGGGGGGAAATAATTGAAATTTCAAGATTAGAGAAATGCTCTGTAATGCCCAGGATGTGGGCTTCAGTTTACATATCAGGAATGAATGGGTGTGTATACCGCAGAAGAGTGGTGGAGGGATGTTTGGAAACAGGGTGTCAGGCTGGATATTTTGATATTGTGGGGCCTCTCAAGATTTATTCTTGGGTAATCTTTCATCTTTTTAAAGCAGTCAGTGATGTCTTATCTATCCAAGGCAGCCAGATGTAGAGTTTCTGTCTCTTGGACTCAGACAACAACACAATGACCTCATTAACAGAATGAGCATAGGAGTCAAGAGATTTGGAGTGGATGTCATGGTTACGTATTTATTTGCTAGGGCAATGTCCAGGCATTTCTTGAGTTAGGCAGTTGGCTGGGACCTGCAGATCTTAAGTAGGTATCGCATATTTAATTCTCCCCTACACCGAAATCTGTGGTTTTTTACTTAAATGTTTCTTTGAAAATATAGCTATTGAGCCAGAAAAAAAAAAAGAAATTGTACTCTATATTCTCAATCTTCCACATTTTACCATGAAATGGGAAGAACCTTACTCAATGTCACATGGATGTTGGAGGTTCTGGCCCTGTGACTGTATTGTCAACTCTCAGTCCAAATGCTTGTCCAGCAGGGTCTTCTCACTGCTTAGTACTTTTGTGGTCACACTAACTTTCTGGGACTCAACTGAAATGACAGGCAGAATCCTCAGATCATAAACCTCTAAAGTCTGCCCAAAGGAGACAGGGGATCACACCAATTAAATGGAAATGCCAAATAAAGAAACCTCCCTACCAAAACGTTAGCAGACATGTCATTCTGAAACAAGGGACTGAGATGGAATCTCATCTGTGATGTAGATGCCATGTATTTCCTTTTTTGTTCTTATTTGAAATGCTTTCTGTGATGCAGTTACATTATTCGGTTTATGCTAAAACTGTCTCTCTCAAAAGAAAATAAAATAAAACTGTCTCTCTCAAGAAAAGTGTAAGGTGGGGACAGGAAAGACGGGAAATAAAAATTGTGTCTTCTATAGTCCAAATTCTATGTAGCTATTTTTAATGCTTTATGCTTGAATTCTCACATCAGTCTTTGTGTGAGGCTTTTTCTTTGAGATCTGTACAATTTTTTCAATGGAACTGCGATCACACTGTACATGCTGTCTCACAGTCTGGTAATACAAAATACGTTGCGTGGCTTTGTTTGCTCACTTCATAAAATTAGTTGCCTGGAGAAAATTTTGAAAAAAAAAAAAAAAAAGGGGGAACGCGCCATCTTGTGGCCAATACCAGAACCGCACTGTGTTACTACCGGATTCTTCTTATAGGAGAAGGGTGGGAACCACATCCTGCTAAGCCAGCAGTTTTCTCAGGCTTCTAGAATATACCATGCACAGATTTAAAGTTTTGTTATCCATTACACACAAACTGTAATGTCCATATATTTATTTCCAATGGTCTGATCAAGAAAATTAAAAGCTTACTGAAAACTTAAAAGGTTTATGAAAGAAATAGAATTCTGGAAAAAACAGTTTCCTGCATTTATTTCCATATTTTCATTACATATGTACATGAAGCCATAAAATTTCAAACTAGATTTTTACCACACTCAAGCACATGGTTTGAATATTAGTATTTTCAACGTCATTTTTTAATGAAGCAGTTCAAATATAAGCCATTTTCACATTTTAACTCAAAACTTTTTTCTGATATTGTAAAAATGATAAAATATGTACTAAAAATAATTTTAGACATAGTAAAGCCTGTCCTGTCTATCCAATCACACAAATGATCCCATTATAGGTGGTCTTCTATGTTTTGATTTTGTTACACACACTATATATTAACACATTCCTTTATCTGTAAATGACATAATAAGGTGCTAGCCAGTCTGCAATTTGCTTTTTTCTGTGATACTACTTCTCAGTCACATTTTCAAACCACTACATGTTTATACTTTCATTGGTCAGCTATGTAACATTCAATTGTATGGATACACCGCGCCACACAGTATTTTTAAAACTGTGACTAGAAAGAAACCAAAGCCTGTCTCTGTTAACCTTATAAGACATAGAAAAATGGTTCTTGCTGACCACGGCCATACCTGTGGTCTGAAAGAATGAGTTGCAAGGAGGATGGAGGATACACACAGGGCTCGAGCCAACACAGCAGCCGGGCTATGCGCTTGATCCGGTCCAGCAAAATTTCCACTATCGGCAAAAGACAAGGGGGTTCTAATATTTGCATGTCTGTGCGTGTCTATGGATGTTTATGTGTCTGGAACTAAATGGGTACGCTGTTTCAGCTTCATGCTGCTTTTCAAATTACAAAAAAAGATCGTGGAATAAAGCAATTCTAAAAATCCTGACACTGGTTAAAAATACATTTTGCAATCTTTTGTAACCAGAACACTCCGGAGATGCTGACTGTAAAGAAAATGCAGAGGTCTTTTTTTTTTAAAAACAAATGTTATCACTCCACAGCATAGCGGAATCCCTTCCACGTTCACTTACCTTTCTCTATTTGTGTCAATCATTCTTTATGTTTACATTCTTCTATGAGTTGTTTTTGAGTATAACGTTTATATCAAAAAATCTGCACGAACATAAAAACACGGAATGTCGCGTAAAAAATTAACATGAACGGCATGCCTCACTAAAGTCTTAATTTAGAAGCTGTAATCTGATCACCCATTCCCACACTGTGCACTTCAAAAAATATCGGGAGAAACTCAATTTTCAGGGCATCGATTCCGTCACAACAGCAGCAATTATTCCCCAAACCATTCTTCAATCCCACCTCTCCCAGGCAACAACCTCTATTTTTTTTTTCACTGTTACACCAAAGCCCGAAGAAATTCTCAGAAAAGAACTAGCTTTAAGACAGCCATTACCTTGAAGCTTCTTGTCAGCTGCAGCCTCGTGAAATGCAGCCCCTCCCCCAAGACTGGCCAGGCTCAGCTCTCCCGAGCTTCCAGAGGATGCTCCGCCCCTCCTGTGAAGGGGAGAGCAGGGGGCCTTTCCCTCAATTAGGGGGAGGCGAATCACCAAGTTAAACAGAAATTCGCTTAAAGGGGAAAAACATTCATATTTAAAGGGCTTGAAAGCCAAATGGCAACACGTGGCTCTTTAATTTCCATTCAAACCGCAGGACTAGGGGATAGCCTTAAAAAAAAGTAGCAAATCTTTTTACCAGAATGACGACCCAGTTAAAAATAGCTCTGCTGTATTTCGTGACTTTCATAGCACTTTTTTTTGTGCAAAATATTTCAAGACACAGCTGGCCAAGGTCCATTCGAAAAAGATCCATCAGGTCCTTGTTTGTGATTGCACTGAATTAGTACTGTGATTATTTTTGGAGAATTAAATCTCTACAATTTTAACTTCTCTGACCTGGAGACCTGATAGGTCTTTTTATTTCCGTGTTGTCATTGAGTCTTCAGAAAATTTCACTGTTTCCAAGTAATTTCTGAACATAAAATATCAACCAAAATCCTTAAAGAAAGGTGGTATGTATCTGAATATACCAAAATAAAAAAAAAAAACTGAAAAAAAAACAAAAAACAATATAACACAAAGTTGAAAAAAGAGCACTAAATTTGACAAATGGTTTTCAATTTAAAAAATTCAAATCTAAAATGGCTCTTACAAATTAAGATATAAATATTATAGGAAAGCAAAAAAAGAAAGGGGGGGCGGTAAAGGACATAAATAGGTTAATTCAAGATGTTCTGAGGAAATCGTTATCAGCCTCCTAATTTTCCATACGAGCGCTGTACAGCCAATTGCAGATATCACTCTCTGTCTTACGGAGTGTCCAGCCTGTGGGCTGTTTGGCAGATTTGTTTGAAATTGGTTGTTTAGAAAGCCAATTTCATTTTTACTATAATCACTGCCCTGCAACTTACCTTCTCCGTATACAAAAGCTGGTATTGAGTCTTCTACGTGCAACTTCATTTGTTTTTATTCAATTTGTTTAGTGGTAAAGGGGAAGGACTATTCATTGGGGTACTTCAAAACCAGAAGATTCAAAATAATAATTAAAACTGAACAATACATAAAAGATACTAGCCTTTCCCAATAACAGAAAAGATACCAGCATAAATAGCAATGAGATTTCATTGTTCTATCTAGTTTAACTTATAAAGAAGCAAAGAAGTGATATGATCAACAGTTGGCAAGGGAATGAGGGCACGAATGGGCACTTTTGCTAGTGCGCAAGGTAGAAAGTTGAAAGGTAAGAGAAAATCAAAAGCCAAAGTCTATACAAATCCCAAACTGGTGGACGTGTTCTCTCTGCATCCAAGCCTCCTGGGCTTGGAATCCTAGGAGTTTATTTGGTAGAACCAAGGATGATGGTGTTCACGTTCAGTTGTGAGGAAATTGGTGAGTGGGCACTATCTAATCTCATGTCTCTGTTGGAGAATATATTGGTGAACTACAACCGTCTTTCATAACTACCATATTTAACTATGAACTTCGCATCTTTTCCATTAATGCACCATATTGAAGAATGCTTTGCTATCCTGTGATTTTGCATGGATGGTGCCTACATGATAGCATGCACTGAGCATGAATTAGTTTTGACATGGCTCTGTGTTACAGGGGCTCGGCAGTACCTTCTCTTTCAGATTTTAGATATTCCTGGACAGGCACTGAAAATCAATTATGCAGAGAAATACCCATTTCATTCTATCCTCTTTTACCTTTGGCAACAACTTGAGCTGGTACTTTCTTGATGAGTGCTAATTCAATATAGGAAAACTGTATATCTATCCTCTTTAATGAACTTCGTTTTTGCTCACAAAATATTCAAGGTACTAAGACCCCAATTTAGATTTTGTTTGTCTTTTACTTAGAGGTGTTATTTCCCAGGAAGTGGTAAAATCTATGCTGCCATGGATGATGATTTTGAGGGTTAGGTCTCTTATTTTATGCTGCATTAAAAGCAATACACACACACACACATACAATGCAAGTGACGTTGGCAATGCCTCACAACCCCATCCATTATCACAGTGAACAGGTAAACACAACTCTCATTTCCTGCCACTTCTGACTCTCAGGTTGAAGAAACAGCTGCAGTATGACATTGCTCTTCCTGTAGCTAACAAAACAAGCAAGAAAACTGCACTGGGTACTTAAAGAAGACATGATCATTCTTCAAAAGACAAATGTAGCAGAAGAGTCATATTGGGTTAAAATTGTTCCTATAATCAATCTGAATAAAGGCATCAGGGTTCTGAGTGAGCAGATATGGACTTTTGTTGGCAAAAGTCAGTGTCTAGCCTTTAAGAGTCTGTCAAGGAAACACTATGACAGAGTTACACTGTAAAATTTCAAACCGGCAGGCAGACAGTCATGGTTTGAGGCTTTTATTATTAGCTCAATGGAGAGAAAACTTTGCAGTCTTAACAATTTTTATATGCTGGTACTAGATACCATAGTTAAGAAATATGCTTGGGGCCACATGCATCTCTGATATTAACCTAGGTTGTGCAATATTAAATATTAAACTATATTTAATAAAATGATAAAAATGTTTAGTATCTAAGTGTGCAGTTGAGATAAAAGACCAAATGTGTAAGGAAGGAAAAGAAGTCCTAATTTAACTACAGCAAAACTGAGCTTGCACATGCTCCATTAGTGCATCTAGAATTACACAAGAACTGAGTCAATAGATACACAATATGCTGGGCAAATCTTTCGGTCCCTGGTTTTCTAGCTTTCTAGAAAAGCAGTGCTTCTGAAGAGATCCTACTTGTCACATTAGGGCTAGTAAGTAGTTTTCACTTGCAGTAGCCTCTTCTTATCCTGGCACTTCATATGGCAGCTTGAATAAAGTGTTTTCAATGAGTGACAACTGGATTAGATTAAAACATGGCAAAAAAGAAAAGGGATAGGGTAAGTTTACTTTGTTAAGCAGAAAGAATGTGGACATTGAGAATGGAGACAAGATGCAAATCAGAAGAATAAATAGTTGAGTATCAGACAGAAGATGCAAGAGACGTGGACCCTATTTCTGGGGAGGGGAACAATAACAGAGTACTATGATAACACAAACCCAATATCCTATCCTTACTATTTCTATGGTTCTATAAAAGGGAATGTGTGCAGCAGAGGATTTGGCAGCGTCAAGGACATTGTTTGTGTTCCTGAATAATTTGACCCTTTTGGATCCCCCTGGCTTATCATGAGGGAATGCTGGGCTTTAATATTCCCTAAGCTGCTAATGCTGCCCTGTCTGTCCAAAGCAAGCCAGGTCTCATGGACACAAACATTGCTTCACAACCAACACCCTCATTAAGAGATTTCTGACGGTTGTTGGGAAAGAATGAAGTGTTAAACCACTACAAAGTATTATTCAAGAGCGTATACAGAGGTCTACTTAAGGAAGGCCAGAGGACCTTAAACAGGTCTTAAGAAGTCTTTGTAACTATGCTAGCTGGTATGTGATGACCACGACCTTGTATAGTTATCAAAGACTGGCAAGCTCAGGATCGCAAAGAGACACCTGAAGAACCTCTTGCAGGCTTTTTTTTTGTAGTGGTTTAACACGTGAGATTCCTTCTCGAAACTGGATGCCAGAACGGGTTCAGAACAGAGGGCGAATGAAGTTTATCTCAAATTCGCAATCTACCATGATTTTAATATGAAATGTGGCTTTAAATTTAAAATATTATGGTTGCAGAGCAGCAAGCCAAATAAACTATACCACAAGTTCACAAAATGTTTCCCCGAAATGGGAAGAGACTTACCCAATGCCACGTGGAAGGTGGAGGGTTTGGCTCTACTACCCTCTGCTTAACTCTCACTCCAATGTTTGTCCAGCAGGGTCTTCTCCCTGGTCGGTACTTTTGTGGTCACACTGATTCTCCGGGGCTCAACTGAAATGACAAGTGGATTCCCCAGGTCAAATGCACCCTTGACATTAAACTTGGTCTGTCCAAAAGAAGACAGGGAATTAAACCATTTATAAAGAAGTGGCGTAAAGTTATCCTATCAAAATTTTAGCAGACATGTCATGCTGAAACATGGGGATGCGAAGGAATCTCATCAGTGATGTAGAGACCATGTTAATTTTCCCTTTTTGTTGTCAGCATTTGAAAAATTCTCTGTGACATTTATGTTATTTGGTTTATGCTGAAAGCATTTCGCCCAGGAAAAGTGTGAGGTGGGGACAGGACAGAAAGGAAGTAATAAATACCTTATGTCTTGTATAGGCCAAATCTAGTAGCTACTTTTTCTTAAATTGCTTTGTTTGAATTCTCAAATTAACTCATCTTTTTTCCTGTTATACACATGCAATTTTTCAAGGGGGTTTTAATCACATTCTACGTACTGTCTTGTAATCTGCTAATACAAAATACATTTCATTGCTTTGTTTCCCTACTTCTTAAAAATGGTTGCGTGGAGAAAATTTAGGAAAACTGACAGGTGCCATCTTGTGACCTGAACCAGAACTGCAGACACCCTGTTCCTTAGGGGGGAAGAGGGCAAAAACTACAGCCATTCAGACAGTAGCAGCTCAGGCTTCTAGAATTTTTCATTTTCAACTTGAGTTGACGGTGTGTGTTATACAAAAATGGGACTCATAATTCCTTATGATGTTGTGTTTTTCATGCATACTGTGTACCTTTCTTCATTTTCAGATTTTTCAATAAAAGAAAGCAAATCTCCATTTAATAGTTAAAATACAATTGTCTGTTCCATTCATTTCTAGATTATGAATGTGCATGTTGTTTGAAACCGTATCTTTATCATTCTCAAGAATATATTTTAAAATATCTTTCCATGTCAACATGAAAATTTTTCTACATCATCTTTTTTGAATTATTTTTATAATCTATTTCTTTTATTCCATCCACCAATTTACTGTGTCCATACCCTATGTGCCTCTCTCCCCATTTCCTCCCCCACCTCCCCCATTCCCTCTGGTAACCATTATCTTCTTTTTGCCAAGTTCAAATTTTTGTCTTCTATTGTTTGCATGTATTGTGTTTTTTGACATTTATATTTTACAGATGAGTTGAGACAATTTTTTTAATATTTTAAAAATTTTCAAAATGAAAATCAAGTTTACTCTTTTCAAAGTAAAAAAAAATTAAGTGGAGAAATATAATACTAAGTGGAAATATTCTGTCTCTCCAACTACACTTAGAGCCTCAATTAATAAATTTGCATGTATATTTCCAGATTTTCCTTGCATACATTGTACTAACTTAACACAGGCCATTCTGCAATTTATTTTTAGAATATGTTGTGGACATCTTTTCTTACCTCTGCATTTAGCCCATTACATTAGCTTGTTCTTTTTACAGCTACATAATGTTCAACATTGGAGATACACTATCTTACACAACTCTTCCACAATGTTTTAAGCTCTTTAAAAAATTCTTTCTCAAGGGTATTTAAGAACACAAAGAAATATCTTCTCCTTAAATAAAAGTCTGAGAGTCGAAATGTTTGAATTGCATGAAAAATCATGAAACGCAGGTAACCAGACTTCTCAGAACCCCAGAAAAATGTACTTTCAGCTAAGGAGAATGGAGTGTGTTTGGGTATCTACTTAAATATTTGTAACAAAAGTGGACTGCTCATTTTTCAGCTCCCTTCTGCATTTCCACAAAAATCCAAAGATATATATATAAAATCTAAAAAAACGTACACACCATCCCATGCTGTTCTCTACATACATGTGAATCTTAGCTCTTTGATTTTTTCTTATATTAGAATACATTATTTGAAATTACATTTGTTCACCACATAACTGAACATCTTTCCATGGTTATATGTTTACACATTTTGAGAAGGTGGCTTTTTTACCCCATGTTTTTAAATTCTCATCTCACTTACCTTTACGCTGAAATAGGTCTACATTCTAAAGGAAATGTGAACGAAGTGGAAATTTTCCTTCTTTCTTCAGACATGCTTTTTAACTAGATATATTGTTTGTTCAATTCTTTCAATGTCTATATACTTTATGATCTTTCAGATATTTTTCATATTACAGTACAAATAGGATTAGATCATTCTCTCCATAGGTAGAGAGTGAGGTACACAATGGTAGTCCTTTGCACATCAGTAAAAAAGCAAAAAAGCAATTCTTTTAGAGACCTTGAGTATCCCCTGAGAAATAACCAAACTTGTAATCCTCAGAAATACTTAAATCTTCAGTTACACTGTTACTGCATAGTATTACACAGAAACACCACGAAAATAGTAAAATTTGTTAGAAACACAAAGTAACATGCAAAGTCAACACCCCCAACTAACAAGTTCATTATCCATCTGGGAGTATCTCAATCTTTTTTTTTTTTTCAAAACAAGGAAAATTAATTTTTCAACTTTGTTTTCTAATTTATATCAATTACCACTTTATTTTTTATCGAAACGTAAAATGCCCTATTCAAAAGTTAGTTTTTGCAACCTCGTGAATTATTTTTTCCGCAGGTGTAATCTGATCACCACCTCCCCCACTTTTTAAACGTGGGCTTTTAAAATATCTGGAGGAACACAAAATCCAGATACTAATTCCACACAGAAACAACGACTCACAAAACGACACTCCCTTTCCATTACTCCAAAGCAGCAGTCCCTTCTTCTCACAGCTTTACTCGAAAGTCTCCAGAAATCACCGAAAATAGCTAGCTTTTACGACAGCCATTACCTCCAAGCTTCTTCTCTTCAGCGGAAGCCTCCGAAGTCTGCATGTAACGCAGCTCCTCCCCGAAGACTGGCCAGGCACTGCTCTCTCCAGAGCTTCTAGAGGATGCTCCGCCCCCTCCTGTGATGGGGAGAGCAGGAGGTCCTTCCCTCATTTAGAGGGAGGAGAATCACCAAGTTAAACCAAAATAGTTAAAGGAAAGTAATGTCCCTTTAAAAATACTTTAAAGAGTAGTGGTAATATATGCCTGTTCAATTTCCATCCAAATCCTTAGGGTGGGTTATTTCCTGGGGTTGGGGGTGGGGGGGGAGGTAGCAGATCTCTTTTTCAAATAATGAAGCTGCTGTTAAAATATTTTTTACATGTTTTTCAAACCTTTTCTTGCACTTTACCTCTGCTAAATTTAAGACCTGTTAGTCAACTCCATTGAAATATGTACATATCACATATATTATTTATATATGCTAAATGGTTTGAGGCTGTAGTGAGTTAATGCTTTATTGTTGGTAGAATTAATTCTTTAGAGTTTTGAATCTGAACGTGGGACATACTATGCCTCTCGTTTGACTCAGGTGTTCTAATACCTCTTCACTCATGTCGTTTCTAAAAAAAAAAAAAAAATCCTCAACAAAATCTGACCATATTGAAATCGAAAAACCTATGTATATGTCAACAGTAAAATCACAATAAACCAAAAATAGGACTCAAACACAAACCTAGAAATCTTTTCAATGCTATAATTGGATAAACAAAAATATCACCAGGTTAGTCTCAGTATTTCCGTAAGTAAGAAATGAACAGCACAGTAGAAAAAGGGGCAAAAGACACAAGCAGAAAATTTACAGCCTTCTTCCCTACTTGTGATGGTTACTTCTTGTGAAGAAAAAAGTAGTACAACTTGAAGGCTGTCTCTGTTTATTCTAGACTGGGCAGACAGGCTTTTAGGGTGCTAGGCTTAAACCTGGGGTTCTCTCAGTACCATTTCCCTCTCATAATGAGCACTAGCGGGCAATTCACCTCCCATCTTACTAAAGCTGACATTTCAGTTTCATCTGCTACTCCATTTGTTTTGATCACAATTTGTTCTTTATTTTCAGTATATGACAATTGTTGACTTTTATGCATCCACTAAGTGACCTCAAAACATATGATAATGCAAGGAATAAAAATCTTGTTTAGCTTTAGCAGAAGTGGGAGTGAGTGTTGGTGAGTAGTTCCCGAGGTCCTTTTAACTTAGAAGACATTTGGATCTTTTCCCAATTAAAGTCTATTTATTTTGGTCTTGTGGTGTCTGATATGATTTCTAATAGCATAGTGTCTTAAGGGCTCTGATATAATTTCAAAAACCAAAACTTCTCAATAAAATTGCAAAATTCTGCAGTCGGCTCTCCTGTTTATCAAGGACTAATATTAAGAAGCATTGTTCACTGAAACAGTAATATCAAGAAAAGAGAGTTTGATAAACTTTGTTCTTTAAAAACCCCAAGACCTTGAGAAACTTTGCTTTTTAGAACAAAAAGTTCTACAAGGAGAATTGTTCTTATATTGTTGTTATTTGATTTTTTTTTGGCTTTAAAATGTAATTGGTTGAATATAGAAAATAAACATGGCAAAATATAAAATACCTAATATAAAAAATGTTGGTGAGGATGAAGAGTAACTAAACTGTTTATACATAGCTTTAGTATAAATTAACAGTAAAATTTTGGGAAATGTTTGGCATTATTCCCTAAAGTTGAAGATTGTAGAGATTAACAGAATATTTCGGGTTTTCAGTAGCAGATTGGTATGTCTAAATTAGTGGCACAGACATGATCCCCAGAGAGAGCAATATATATCATTGGGCACATATAAGACCCCCTAATGAGGCACAGGATATAAATACTAAGAATTCATTTTTCACTTTGATTTTTTACTAACTTTTATTTATAAATTATATAAAATTATATATTACATTATAAAGTCAAAATTTAATGCCAATAATAATGCCTTCAATAGCAACTTAAATTTAATTTCTAAGTTCTCTGGTTGAATTTCAGGCCATGAAAATAATGTGTGAATGTTTTGGATACCTGGAAAATTCCTAAGAAAATGAGATTCCATAAACAGAGCATCAAGGTTATCAAATTGCAAGGCAATAATTTCTACTATAACTTACACATAAAAAGATTGACTTTTTATAAAATTCAAATTAAAATGGTAAAATCAATATAATTTATGTACCACTATTATATATTTAGAGGTTAATTATATTTCAAAGTTCAAATTTAAACTCTTTTCTAATATGTACTCTTCTCTTAAGTGTATCTGGATCCCTGTGTTTAAATATGTGCACACTAATTCATATAATTCTATACATTTATATGATAATAAATTGATTTTTATTATATATTATAAAACAATATTTATGTAATAATAATTGCACACTAATTTAAATAAGAGCAGCTTAGGGATAATAGAAAGGAAAATATTAAATAATTACAATGAAAAAGGATCTTAGAATATACAACCTTCCCTTACAATGCGATCATATGTACTTACTTATTTTTTATATATTCTATGCAGATTACACAAAGTTTTAATATTCCTCACCTGTAAGTGTATTTTCAATTCAAAAAAATTAACCTATATTATGTTATAATGCAAGAAAGTATGTTCATAGGTTCCTCATTTCAGGAAGTGCTTTATTTTTAAGTTATTGTTGTTCTTTTTACTATGCTTATTGTAAATATTGTATTATCACTCCAGTTAATGAAGTCGCTAAGGATAGATCTATTCCTTGTTCCTAGGTACTTATGTTCTATAATTTTAATTGAACAGGGAGTTACCCCTGCTATCCTTTTTTGCTACTTTCTTGTCATTTTCTTCCCTAAATGCAACCCTAAATTTAGAGTACTAAAACTGTCAAGATATCTTTTACACTCAAATCATCATTGGCAGTTTCCAGATGGCTTGAAGGTACAAATGGTTTATTTCACTCACCTTATTAAAGGAGGGATGAAAAACAGGCTTAACTGTATTTAGTATGCTCTTTATTGTATAATGATATCCACAATGTTAGAATAACTACTTTTTTTCTCCAGATACACGTAATAGAAAGAAAGGGACGAATCGAAATGAGAAAATCTACTCCTAGGTAAATTAGTATATAGCTAAAGTATTGATACAAGTAAGTTTCAGTAACTGCATCTTTTCAGGATAGATGTAAGCATGTCCTTTTTCATGTGCACAGCTCATACAATATGTTTTTATAAATTGATGTCTAAAATTTCATTCCTAGGTTATTATCCCTTGCTTATTAGTGATGATTGTGGCCCACACTTTATGGAACGGTTTAAAAGCCCTAGAATTTGTCACTCACAACCCATAAATTGTTCCTACATTTACTTTTAACAAATATTGCTTACATTTCTAAGAAAAGATGAAGATTTGGTTCATAAATGTATGCATTATACCCAAGAGGAATCCATGCTCCTTTCCTCACATTCATTCACAGTAACAAATTAACCCAAGCTTGTTAGTCTTTTATCTCCCTCTCCACATACATGAACTAAAGGACCCTTGCCACAGGCTATAGGTCAGTGATTGGGATAATGGAAAAAGAAGAAAGTTAACTTTAAAGCCACAGTGGAGTAGATTATTTAAAGGGCAGGTGAGTCAAATTTTCCAGGACTGTTTCAGTCCAGAAGCAGAAAACTTCAAGAAGTAGACTGCCAATATAAGACAAATAGAACAAAAGTTAGTCACAGGCGACTAAGGAAGGACTGAGTAAAATTATGAGAAAGATATAATCGTGATTTTTTTTTGCATTGGGATGTTTTAGGTTTTGCAGTTGATATTTTCTACCCTGACAACTTATACTATGAATTTTTTCTTCTTCTTCTTCCTCCTCCTATTTTACTCTAACTTCCAAAATCATAAGGTAACAGAAATATATCTCTCTTTAAGTGGTATGAAATTTAAGTGATCTTAAAAACTATCCATGAAAAAAAAAATTATGGTATTGCTCACATTTCCAGACTTACAGATCAAATTCCTCAGACTATTATAGAATAGAGTATAGCCCATCAGAACTAAAAACCACATATATTTCCTGTATGTTTATGTCATTTTATAAACAAATGGAGCTGTATCAAACTAAAAAGCTTCTGTGCAGCGAAAGAACTATCATTAAAAGTGTATCCTATGAATGGGAGAAGATATTTGCCTATCATATATCTGACAAGAGACTAACATAAAAAAATATGAAGAACTAGCAACAACAAAAACAAACCCAATTAAAAAATGGGCAGGATATATGAATAGACACCTTCCCAAAGAAGACATAAAAGTAACAGGTCATGAAAGAATGTTCAGCATCTCATATTACTAGGGAAACTCAAATCCAAACAATAAGTTATCAGTTCATACTTGTAAGAATGACTTATCCAAAAGACAAGAAATAGCAAGTGTCAGAGAGGATAAGAAGAGAAGGGAACCCTTGACCTGTGTTCATGAGAATATAAGTTGGTTCAGTCATTATGGAAAGCAGTATGGAGAGGGCTCAAAAAATTGAAATCCCATATGATCCAGATATCCTTCTTAGTATTTACCTGAGGAATATATTATGACATCTTGATGTAAAAACAAACTGCAAATGTGAATTTGCAGGGGAATAAAAAACTTAAAAATATAGGCGCTAGGTATTGTTGACCAACTGAGCCAAGCAAAAGTGAGTTTATTAAAGAATCTAGACTGAGGACTCGGGCCTGCGTACAACGTCCAAATTGTTCTTGCTGGGCTGTCCAAATTCAGAGCCTTACAATGAGAATTGTAGAAATCTGCACGGGAAACATTTTACATTTTCAAGGATTTTTAGAGAGAAATTCCGGGGAGGTGTCCGGTTAGTGTATCTATTTGATGTTGTTTACACATGTAGGAAAACAAGGAGGGCTGTTAAAATTTACCCTATCTATTTACAGTGTTATCTTCTGAGAACTGGGAGTCTTAGTAATGCCATAAACTTTTAAGTTTGTTTATTTTTTGAAGTTACTGATTTGCTTGCAGTACAACTGAGTCTTGGGTTTTGGGCTTGCACCCCTTAGTTGAAACCAGGGAGATGGGTACCCCTTTAATTATTGACTTTTATTTGCAATATTTCAGAGACTGTTCAGAAGCCCCACTGTGTAGCTTTTATATAGTAATTGGGAGGCAATATGTTTGCATGTTTGGTATGTTCAATGTGACAGGCAGTCTGAGAGATAAGAATTTCTTTCTTAGCTCTGCCACTTTTTTGTTTTGTAATCTAACTTGATTAACTTCCACATGGTCTAATTTGTTTATCTATGAAATGTGTGCTATTTTAATATCTACTTTGAGTTGATGACAATAGTAATTATAACAGTACTACAGTTCACAAGAAATCAAATCAAATCTGTAACTACAAGCACACCAGATATATCACATTTGGCAATAAAATCACATAATCAGAATGGACAAGCCTACCATCAAGGGGTAAGGATTACACTTGATAAAGATGCCTAAAAATACCTTCAAGAAAGTGTCTAGTATGTGCTCTGTTGCCCGGAAAGTCTTTGCCTCTCAGGTAAAAAGCAGTATTTCTTTTATGGCAAATAAAGGAGCTTGGAAATTTGTGGAATTGCTGCACAGCAATAGCTATTGCAAACAAATTTGAATTTTTTGGTCTTTGATCTCTCTCTCTGGATAAGTTATACTCATAAAATGGTAAATGGCATTTCTGAAGCAATAGAGACCATTTAAAACAAAACTGTCGTTCCTTTCATAATCTCCCAACAAAAGTTACTAGGTCTTGTTAATTTCTCACCATGAAAACTGCTAACTATGCAATAAGGAGGCATGTGTATATCTGGTAATACTTGTTATAGGCATATGTAACATATCAGGGTATGTAGACAGAGGACACATTCCAAAGCCTAGGTTCATCCATAAAATTGCTACTTTTAAGACACGTTTACTTTGGAATTTTATTTGGAAATTCTTCCTAGATGTTAGAAACTGAGAAGAATAATTTAATATAAATAAATACAAATCTTGCTGATCAAGTTATGTTTGTAGTCACAGTGTATAATGCCTAATTATTGTCATATTTTAAAGAAACAAAAAGTTGATATTTGAGAGTGGCTATTGCCATTTGGATGAAGACATTAAAAGAGTAATAGTCAAGGGGAAAAATCACCAAAATATGAAATGTGCAAACTAATTTTCTTCTTTTTAAAAAATGACTGGTACTACCTTTTTTGTCTTTGTTTCTCGCTTTCCTAATAGATACCCTATTGTGTATTATTTCTGGAAAATGAAACTTAATCCCAACCTCAGGCTGAACATTTGCTACTTGTATGCTCCTTTTCTATCTTCTGACTGATAGTCAGCATGTAGCAAAACTGCTGCAAGCACCTTTTGTAACAATTTGCAAGAACATTAGGTCGTTAAGACTCTGTGAAAAGAAACTTTATTACCAAGCCTTACTTGTTTATGTAAGCAGCCCTAGCTTCCCCCATTTTAACTACTCCATTTCAGTACCCTTTCTGACCTGACTCAATCTCTTCATTCTTTGTTATCTTTCTGGTTCCCTTATTAGTGAGTTAATAAGACTTGATGTGATTGTTTAAAGCGGATTTTTATAAGATGAGACACAAAGCATGTGACAATCCCTAAGGCATAGGCCTTGTCCAGTATCAGCACCGGTCACACAGTGAGTGACTGTGACCCCTCTATAAGGTGTGAGAACAGGAGAAAAGAAGTTACTCCAGATGAGTGCTCAGGAGAAATGCAAATTAGTTGGTGAGTCACTGCTAGGGCCAGAGGGGGCTGAGAAATCTGGTCAACTGTGTGGGAAGATGATGGTAAAGGAAAAAGTACTTCCAGTGCAGAGAACTGAACTCCCACAGAGAGCCCTCTGACACAGAACCCACAGGGATACAAATTTGCATTTGTCACGTTTGAGGACTTTGTGTTCCTGCCAAAACTTACAATGGTCCGTTAAAGTGATATTATAGTACCATTTTTAGAAAATGTAAGGCCGCTGAAGACCTGAAAACTGCATTATCACAGTTCACAGGTAATTGAAAAAACAAAACAGGTCTTGCTGCATTCTGAGATCACAGAGCTGCAGGGTTAACATAGCTGTTGGAATGAAAAACTATGCTAAGACCGAGATTCTGTGATCTCTCTTCAGGACTCTAAAGTGAGGAGGCATCTTACTCTTTAGGGACCCATAAAAGAAGAACCAGGCTGGACCAGAATTATTCCAGTATGCGCTGTGAATAGAGGCCACCATTGCTAATGAATATGTGTATATAAATATAGGAAATACACACACATATGCATACAAATATATGTAATCAGGCTGTTCACAAGGCCCACTATTTAGCCATTATAAACTTTCAGACAGGTGCACATTAAGATGTTTGCATTTTTTGATATTCTCAGAATGACACGTACTCTGATTTATTACCCAGCTCCACCACTTTTAGTCATGTTATCTCAGTTCAGATCCTTAACTTCAATTTCCTTGGTATGTAAATATAAAATGTGAGTAACCTTAATATGTAGGTGATAGAAATAATAAAGACAATACTGTAGTTCACTTGAAATGAAAATGTAATCCGATCCCTGTGCAACGTGGCTTTGTTGGGACTGAAGCCTGCTCAGCCCACCGCCTGCAGATGTTCCCCCTCTCCCAGCCCCACTAAGGCTGACTCCGGCCTCGGCTGCAGGAGCCAACAAGCCCAACAGCTTGCCCTGACCTGAGTGCAGAGCAGGCTGGACTTTTCCCCCCTTTTAAATCTGGCTCTAGGATTCTAAAATGGACCAGTCAGTTGCTGCTAGGCCCTAACTGCCTGACTGAGGAATCACAGTGCTTCTGCCAGGTCTAGCACAGATTAGCTTCCTCACCAGCTCCACTGATACCACCAGCTCAGGGAAATGAGAGAGTGCAGCTGCTTTTGAGGGGTGGGTGTGTGGTGTTGACAATTTACTTCCTGGTTGTTCCACTGAAACTGTGGGAGAGGAGTGTGGTTTTGTCAATGGTGTTTCATTAGAGTAGGGAGGGTGTTGTCAAAAAGTTTTTCTGTTGTTAGGTCACCCTTATCCAGAATCTGGCTGGGGAAACAAGGTTTTCTTGGAAATTTTGTTTATTCGTGTTTATGAGTTGGAGGTTTCTGTGGTACATTGTCTGGGACATATGGGAGGCAATAGGGAAACTAAAGTAACTTGCTTGCTGTTTTCTTTAAATCCCAAGGTCCCTAACCAATCTGTCTTCTCCTTTCCAATATTTGCATTTTCTTTGCTGCTTGCTACTTCATGTCCAAGGATTTTCAGTTGTAAGTATAGCAGAGAATGGTCATTCTCATTAGCTTTCTAAATATTCATGTGCAGAAAATGATGAAATCATTTGCCAAGCATTCTGCTGATATTAAAGGTAAACTTAATAGCCTCACTAAAGTATGTAGAAAAAGGGACAATGTCCATGGCATTACATACTGCTAAAGCGATTTTGGAGTAAATATCCTTCAGAGTTTAAAATTACCTCTAATAGCTGTCACTATTATAATGGTTTTAATTTCTTACAGTGAATGTATTTATAGATTGTCTTTGATTCTCTGTATTACCTTGCTTAAAGAGAAAAAATAAGCTAATTGTATCTAATGGTTAACCCATGTGCATATATGAAATGCACTGATATTAAAATGAGAATTCTCTGGAGGAATTCAAAAATTACCAGAAAAACAGAATAGAAGAACTGGAAGAGCGAGTCAGTACGCTGGAGGATATGGACATAAAAAGAACCAAGAAAGATA
>JAGFMF010011954.1:1729203-1783333 GCA_019455555.1 Galemys pyrenaicus
GGTTGAGGGAAGATGGGAACACGAGGGACTGAGGTGATGGTGCACTGGTGAGATGGTGATGGGGAATACATGGGGATTAGAATTAATGGCAAGTATATGCAAATTTTAAAATATTTTAATAAAAAAATAAAAAAATGAGAATTCTCATCTTTTCAACTTTTTAAATTTCACTATTTTCAGTTGAGACATACTTTTCATAAACTAATATAAAAATAGTAACTATAGCTTTATGTCATATGTACATAAATACACATTTATATATATACATATATATCCTTATAGTCACCACACAATTCAAAATATGTAACACTTTTCTTATCATGGAAATTTTTATGCCCTCTCCAAATCAGTAACCATGATTTCCTAGCCAACAGTTTTACTGAACTGTTGGCTTTGTCTTATCTAGAATTTCATATAAATTGAATCATACAGCATGTATCCTTCAATAAACATATGATAGATTCAGGCCTGCTGAATTTAGTAGCATTCCTTCTTTTTATTGATGTACAGTATTCCACTGTAATGACTCTAGCATACTTCCAGTGATTGTAGGTGTGATGTGATCAAGATGGCGACAGGTTTTTACAGGGCAACTTTAATATAAAGTGAGTTTGCTTAATTGGGTTTTGAATGGCACTTATAATGTTTTAATTGTAGGTACATATAATAAAGGTTAGTAAAGGGTTTTATTTACAAGGGAAGGGAAAATAGCGTAGTGAATAACACAAGGGGAAGAGAGGGCTACAGATCTGTAAATGTCCTACCAGTTCTCCGGAGCTGGAACCCAACAGCGCGCTGAGAGCTGACTCCCAAGGAAAAGAGCGACCCCCGAGGCCCACGTGTCCGCTTTTATACTCAGCCTGGCTGCTTAACTCCACCCTCAGGTCCCAGTGATTCGCTCTTTGCTAATGACCTTATGGGATTTGTAGTTTTTGGATTTTGTAGGTTTGGAATGGGGGTCGAAGTTTATAACTTATTTGTGTAATTTATTTAGGAGGGTTTTCCCCCCTAACAAGGTCATTCCTGTCTTGAGTCCCATCCACAAGAAAATCAACTAGCAAATATCCATAGACAGACCACCACTATGATCACAGAAACTGGAAGTGGGACTAAAAAATAGCCTTGGACACAGAACCAAGAAGGAACAGTTAAAAGGGTGAGAAGAGCAGCTTTACTTTGATCTCACTGCCCCTCCCCAAGGCCAGCACAGTGCCAAACTAAGAAGGCCCTGGGCTTATTATCCTCCGGCAGGGTGGGGGAAGAACCCAAGACGGACATCCAGCTTCCCCAGAATTCCAGGAATTTGCCCATCTGCAGAGCCAAGCCCTAATCCTTTCTAGCCAGGGAGTTCAGTTGGCAGTTCTGCCTGATTTAGATTCCCAGCCAACAGGCCATACAGTTTGTGAAGCCCATTTTAAGGTCCTGTAAGAAAAGAGAGTACATTTGTAGTCCCGCCCAACTGCTAAGCACAACGTACAGTCTTACTCCTTTGGGAAACATGACCACAGATGCCAGGCAGCTGTGGAATACATCCTACAGCCTTCCTGGCGAGAGAGCAAATTTGCAGTCTTACCCAACTGCTGAGCATAGCCCCTACTCCTGCCTCTCTGGGACATATGGCCACTGACACCTGGAAAACACAAAGCACATCCTATGGCCAACCTGGTAAGGAAGCCAAGTCAGCAGCTCTGCCCAACTGTTGATCATAGCCTTGCACAACCAGAGAGTCTAAAGAGTGACCTTGAGCGACCTCAGAGCCCACCCTGTAACACCAAACTCATCCTACAATCCCATTCAGAAGCAGAACAAGCTTATAGCCTTGCCTAACTACTGAACATTACCGGAGGCTTCACCAAGGCAGGGCACTCAACCAGTGGCACCACTAATAGGGAAGCACAGCCTGCAGCCCCTGGCAGCCAGGCAACCAGAACAGCTACCCAGTTCCAACATAGAACACAGTCGCATGCCCCATCCAAATGCAGAGCTCAGCTGGAGGCCTCACCTGCATAGCCTGGCCAACAGACTTGCGCTATAGTGGAGGACTGCCACAGCTTACCTGACAGCAAGGCTTAGTCTGTGGCCCTGCCCAACTTTGGCGCACAGCGTATGGTTTCCCACTTGATCTCAGAGGACAGCCCGAGGTCCCACCCAACTGTAAAGCCTGGCCTGTGTCCCTTTTGGATGTGAAGTCCAGTCAGTGGTACCATCTGGTTGGGGAGCACGGCTGGAAGACACACCTGAGAAGAAGGGATTGCAGAGACTACCTAGCAGCCTCACTTGACTGTGGAACACAGCCAATATCCCTGCCCAATGAGACAACTCACCCTGAAGCCCCTCTCAAACACCCCAGGCAGCAGCACTCCACACCCTCAGAGCACAGGCTGAGGACAGCTAGACATACCTGCCCGTGAATGCTACCAGCTGACTTTGCAGTGCCTAAACTGAGCTGACTGGGGAAGGTCTTTCCCTGCCAAAGAGAACCTATAAAATCTGTAATGACTTTAATGTAAGAGTACAAGGATCATGAATGACAGAACTGGGGCGTCCCTGGTGGCGCAGGAATTAGAACACGGCACTGTGGGGCAATACACAGCCTCTGCAGCATGGGTTCGGTCCCTGCCAGGGAGGGCCCCGGCCAGGGAGGAGACCCGCATGGCACAGCAGACCTTTCCTGCTTCATCCACTGCTCTCCTCAGCAGTGTGTGTTGGGTAATCTGCCTGTTCTGTTCCCCACTCTGTCCCTGGTGAGTCCTCTCACCTCCCCGCACCTCAGGCCTGTACCCCAGTTCTTGTGTGCATAAATGGATAAATCTTAAATGAGAGAACTAAAGGAAACTAATAAGCCTTTAATGACTGACTGGAAGAAATGGAGATCTATAAACGCACTAATTCCAAATAATCTTCTTAAAAATGTTCAGCCACCAATTCTTTTAGGTTGAAAAAATACATACTTGGTCAAAAATTTGCTCTCGTTTCTTCAGTCAAAAACCTGATTAAATTTTTAAGCCAGAAAGTATAATCTAATTTCTTCTACCCTTGTCTATTTAAAAGTATATGCAGAGAGGGAAATCTTAATTACTTGCTTCAAAATAATAGCAACCTACCTCGATTCTGTCAAATAGAACCATAAATACAACCACAATCCTTCCCCAACTCCCCCGCTTAAAAAAAATATCCTGCTACTGCTTTGATACTTCTTATGAGCTGCTGCCTTTGGAAAGGTCAAAATATAATGCTTGCTGAAGAAAAACTTAAAACTTTAAATAAATAACTCATTAACTGATAAAATTACAAAAAATTGATGCAATCTTTTTGACAGTTTAGACACTTATGTCTTAGATAAGAAATAAACAATAAAGTACAGTGGACTAGCAAACACAAGAGGCTACACATTTTTACACACGTGTAACATTACAAATCATACTTTGTGTATAAAAGATATAAAATGCCAGAGGTTTTATATCTTCCAGTCTGTCATTGTTGAACACAACTTATAAATCAATCATCAATAATCAAATGTATTCATTTAAAACTGTATTTCTAGAAAAGTAATGAAGTAACAACAGATAACTGATATATGCATATAGAGGGGAAATATTGCCTGCAGACAAAATGATCATGAATTTGAGCAACTTTAAATACTAATCAGACATATAACTTCCAAAATAGAGTTCAATGAGGAAAGCAAATGCCCAAAGAGCATGAGAAAATTTGTTAAACATTAGTAATAATTGAAAATCATGTATGTTAAAAAGGAATGATATACTGCACAGCATCCATTAAGCTGGATATTTTCAGAGTTTCATAATATTACATCTCAATGAAATGTATAACCTGCATTTGTAATTTAATAGGACACTTTGAAAGGAATATCTGCAGTCTCTACAGAAATGTTAAGTCTACCTAGTTTCTATTTGTGGAAATGACATACTAGTTTCTCTCATACTAAGTCTCTTGAGGAAAACATATAGGGAAGGAGAAGAGAGGATAAAAACTACTTACTTGAAGGTATAGGAAAACTAGTGAGGCAGTGAATACTAAAGGAGGTAAGGATTCCAAAAAAGAGTGAAGAGGTGAGGAAAAAAATTGGCAGGGATTTTCCCCAAAGACATTTGCTGATTTCAAAAACAACAGCTGAGAGCTTTTAAAGCTGAGTAAATTCCAGCAGCATCAGTGGACTTGGGAAACAAAAATTGGATTCCGGCCTCTGAAACAAAGAAAAAGCCCTATTCATGCCTAAGGATTTCAGTAAAGAATTATGAAGGGTTAGGTACTATGAAAATTGATCAGCTCTCCCAGAGATTGAATCTCAGCTTTAAATCACCTGCCTGAATTAAGATCCTTTGCCTTAACACACTAACAACCTTGATGTGAAAGACTATGAGATAAGTTTTGATAATTGTAGTATCAGAAAAAATGGGGATAGAAACATTGGAAGTGAAAATAGCTAGGAATTTCTAAAAATGTTGAAAGGAACCAAAACATCCATTCAAGAAATACTACAAACACCAAAATAAATACAAAGAACAAATGTCCTAAATAAAGAACAATCTATATATAATGGTGAAATTACTGAAAATTAAATACAAAAGAAAAAAAGTAACACACAGTAATTATTTAAGTAATCTTCAATTATGAACTGTTTTTAAAACATTGGGATCCCGAACGGGAACAAAAAAAAGAGGAGACATTGAGATGGTACAGTAAGAAGCAACTCTCCACCTCTAATTATTGGATGAAAAGGAGGGGGGCATTGGAGATATTCAAATATATGTGAGATCCTCCCCTCTTTCTAGAACAGAAAGACCTTAAGATTTCCTCATCACACTTGTCAGGATATCTTTAATTACAGAATAAGTGGAATATAAGGCAACCAGTTTACCCACACTGGAAGAGGGAGCCGATGATCCTTGTTCTGAAATACATCGCCTCAAACTAATGGTAAACTATCAGTAAACTTGGAATTGATAGGAGTAATAGTGACTCCCTATCTGTAGATAATCCTGTTTCCAGGATATATGGGCACAAGCCAGGTGTCAAAGAAAGCAGAATGTTCCATTAGGTTTCCATGGAAACTGAAAACACAATTCATTTTCAGAGGTAGACCCTTGATCTAAACTTTAGTCATTCATGGCCTTCCTGATCCACTTAATGAATTAGTAAATAACACTAAAGGTAATACTGGCAATTTGGAAAAAAAAAAGGTATGGATGGAAATAAAGTTTTTTCAAAGAGTGAGTTAAGGAGGACATAAAGGAATATTGATAGGTTTGTCCTTTCAAGAGAATCACAGACCTGTGTTTCAGTTCCTTTTTAAGACTATCATAACAGATATGCAGGGTGCCAAAATCCAATTCCACCCAGAGATGCCATAAATGACCCAAGACTCAAGGCTGGAGAGAACAAAGGCATTTCTGAGATATCTCTGATGCCCATACCTAAAAGTCTCATGTCTGAGCCACTCACCAAGGTCCCTTAGTCTCAAACACAAAGTAAACACACACATTCAAATCTGTTTTGCATAAGGAGCTAGACAAAACAGGTGTACTACACATCTATCAAACACTCCACTCAACAAATATTACATACACGTGGAACGTTTTCAAGAATTAAACCATAGGTTGGGACACAAGTCAATTATCAATTATACCACAGAGAACAAAATGATACAATTTAGAAATCAACTATTAAAAAAATCAGGAAAAACTGAAAAGTGGGGGACTATAAAAAAGATCTCCAACAAGTGCTGGAGAGGATGTGAAGAAAGAGGAACTCTTGGTGGCCAAATAAATTGGTGCAACCATTATAGAAAGCAATCTGGATTTACCTTGAAATACTAAAAATGGAAATGCCCCACAGTCCTATTGGTAGGCATCTGTTCAAATGATTTGAAACCATTAACACAGAAAACTGTATGTTTTGTAACGTTCATAACAGCACTATTTAGTTAGGACATGAAAGCAGTCTAAATGTCCATCAATTGACTATTAGACCAACAAGATGTAGTGTATCCACACTATGAAATATTATCCAGTTATATGAAAAGATGAAATGCAGCTATGTTCAACAAATTGGAGGGAGTTTGAGAGAATTATGTGTATTAAAGAAAGTCAGAAGGATAAAAACACATACTGGACATTTATATAGCAATGGTTTGATAATGTAAAATACCTTTAAAAACCAATGGACATCAGTAAACAACATGAGGACTCTGATATTAAGAGGAAGGAGGTCAGGAAAGGGAAAAAAGGATATAAGGGATGGTGGTACAGAAAAATAAATAAGGTGACAATGTTAATGTGCGCCCCCCCCCAAATAATTAAAAATATAAAGAGCTGGGCAGGGCCATGTAGGAGGAGGCTAAGGAGATGGGTTGGAATTGGATGGTTTACCTTCCCCATTAAGGAGGGAAACACTATCTTCTATATATTTATGGTCACTGTTGGAGTGAGGATTTTAAAAAGCTGCATTGATTAAAGTCAGGGAAAAATTTAAATTTTAATACAAAGGAAAAATTATTGTGCATACCACATGGCTCAGTATGGATATAAATATTAAGTCATGGTCTAATTAAATATGAAATGCTGATGTTAGAAGAATGAGAGGAAAGGAAGTATGTGTGTGTTGGAGAAGAGTCGTAAGGTAATTTATCTTAATAAAAATCTGCAGATTGGTTCATTAGAGATTCTTGACATCAGATCCTAGAATACAGAAGATAATTTCAGTGAATCACTGCTCCCAATATCTGAATCACCAAGAATAAATTACTTTATCCCAGGCAGCATAAGAATTAAAATACCTATGGGTCACAAGATTGACATAACTTTTTAATGACATTTTCACAAACACAGCTTAAAACACTCCTCAGTGCTCACAGGTTACTCCCACATCTAGAAATGAATGAATGAATGAAGCAAAAGTGAAAAGGTTCGAACCTTTAGAGAAGACTTAGGTGAAAAAGGAGAACCTGAGTATTTTTGAGTACAAGTTTTTATTAAGCAATGGTAAAAGCAGAGTGAAAATTGAGCAGTTATAATAAATAGTCACTAGGACTCTCATAAGGAGGAGAGAATTTTTTTTAAGATTTATTTTTATTTACTTATGCAAATAATCACTGGTGTATAAACCAGAGGTGCGGGTGGGGGAGAGAGAAGATTCACCAGAGACAGAGTGGGCAGAAGAACAGGCGAATGTACTGAATTACACTGCTGAGGGGAGTAGTGGGTGAGACAGGAGAGGTCTGCCTGTTTTCTTCTATATATTTTAAGGTTTCAGGTCTTGTGCCTAATTCTTTAATCCATTTTGAGTTGTTTTTTGTACATGGTGTGAGGTAGTAGTCTAGCTTCATCCTTTTGCATGTAGCAGTACAGTTTTGCCAGTACCATTTATTGAACAATTTGTCTTTGTTCCGTTGCATATTCTTTACTCTTTTGTCAAAGAGTCATTGTCCATAAATCTGTGGGTTTATTTCTAGGTTTTTTATATGATTCCATTGGTCTGTGTGTCTGTTTTTTTTCCCAGTGCCATTCAGTTTTAATTATTATGTCTTTGTAGTATAGTTTGAAGTCTGGGAGTGTGATGCTTCCATTCCCTTCTTTTTAGTTAGGAGAACTTTGGCTATTCAAAGTTTTTTTGTGGTTCCATATGAATTTCATTAATATTTGTTCTATATCTTTGAAGATTGTCATTGAAATTTTTATTGGAATAGCATTGAATCTGTAAATTGCTTTTGGTAACATGGCCATTTTAATAACGTTGATTCTTCCAATCCATGAGCAGGGAATGTCTTTTGATTTCTTTGTGCCTTCTTCTATTTTTTTAAACAATATTTTATAATTTTCTTTACATAGGTCCTTCATCTCTTTTGTTAGGTTTTTTCCAAGTATTTGATTTTTTTGTTTCAATTATAAAAGGTATAGTTTTCTTGATTATCATCTTGTCTACAAATAGCGATAGTTTAACTTCTTCATTTCCTATTTGGATTCCTTGTATGTCTTTCTTTTGTCTTATTGCTCTGGCTAGGACTTCCAGTGTTAAAAAGCAGTGGTGAGCGTGGACATCCTTGCCTTGTTCCAGACCTTAAGGGAAAGGCCTTCAGCTTTTCACCATTGAGAATGATATTGGCTATGGGCTTGTCATATACGACCTTTATTATGTTAACATATATGACTTCTATCCCAAGGATTTTGAGGGCCTTTATCATAAATGGATGTTGAACTTTGTCTTTCTCAGCATCCATTGATATGATCATATGACTTATTATTCTTTTTGTTGATGTGTTGGATTGCATTGATTGATTTTCCTATGTTGAACCACACTTGTGTACCTGGAATAAATCCTACTTGGTCGTGGTGAATTATCTTTTTGATGCATTGTTGGAGTCTGTTGGCTAGGATTTTAATGAAAATTTTTGCATCAGTGCTCATTAGAGAGATTGGCCTGTAGTTTTCTTTTTTTGTGTTGTCCTTGTTCGTTTTTGGTATTAGTGTAATGTTGGCTTCATAAAAAGTATTTGGTAGTATTTGGTATATCTCCACCTTCTCAATTGTTTAAAGGCATTTGTGTAATATAGGAACAAGTTCGTTGCTGAATATTTGGTAGAATTTACCTGTAAAGCCACCTGGTCCTGGGCATTTGTTTTGGGGGAGGATTCTGATTACTGTTTCAATTTCACTGCTTGTAATTGGTCTGTTTAGGTGTTTTATGTCTTCTTTATCTAGCTTTGGAAGATTGTGCAGTTGTAGGAATTTGTCCATCTCTTCCAGATTGTTGAACTTGTTTGCATATAACTGTTCATAGTAATCTCTGATTATTCTTTTGATTTCTGGTGTATCTGGTTTAATTTCTCCTCTTTCATTTATGATCCTATGTATTTGTGCTTTCTCCCATTTTTTTCTTTGATAGCCTGGCTAAGGTTTGTCTATTTTGTTCGTTTTTTCAAAGAACCAAATTTGGTTTCATGATCTTTTGGATTATTTGCTTAACTTCTATTTCATTTATTTCTGCTTTGATATTTACTTTCTTTTACTGGCTTTTGAGTTTTTATGTTGTTCTTTTTCCAGTTATTTAAAGTGGAGATTAGGTTGTTTCTTGATGTGTGACTGTATTGCTATATATTTTCCTCCTATAACTGCTTTTGCTGATCCCATACCTCTGAAGAGTTGTGTCCCCACTATCATTCATCTTGAGGTATTTTTAATTTCTTCTTTGATCTCTTCATTGATCCAATACTCTTCCAGATGTGTGGGTTTAATTTTCATGAGGCGAGAGTTCCCTGTTTTCTTTTCATGGGTTATTCTTTTTGTCTCAATCTTTGGAGACAGTTTTAGCTGGATAGTTTTGAATGTTTGGTAGAACTCATTTATGAAGCCATGTGATCCTGGACTTTTATTTTTTTGGGAGGGTTTTGATTACTATTTCAGTTTCTTTGCTTGTAATTAGTTTTTGTGAAGTTTTCTATTTCTTCCTTGTTCAGTCTTGACTGGTTGGTTGTATGATTCTAAGAATTTATCATTCTCATTTAGGTGATTGAATTTGTTTGGATATAAATGTTCATAGTAATCTCTATCTTCTGGATTCTTGCTGTGTCTATTATAATTTCTCCCCTCCATTTATGATCCTATTTATTTGAGTTTTCTCCCTCTTTTTCTTTATGAGCCTAGTTAGAGGTTTGTCTATTTTGTTTACATTTTCAAAGAAGCAACTTTTGATTTCATTGCTCTTTTAGACTGTCTTTTTATTTCTATTTCATTTATTTCTGCTTTACTTATTATTATTTACTTTCTTCTACTGGTTTTCAGGTTGTTTTTTTTTTTTTTTTGGTTGTTCTTTTTTGGGTTTTATTTTTTCTTCTTTTTCTCAAGATAGGAGATTAGGTTGTTTCTTTGGTTTCTTGTTTCTTGATGTGATACAATATTGCTATATACTTTCCTCTTAACAGAGTTTTTGCTGTGGACCATACGTTCTGGGAGGTTTGTCCTCATTATCATTTGTCCTCAAGGTAACTTTTTATTTATTGCTTGATTTCCTCATTAACACTGTGGTTTTTGAGTAGCATGTTGTTCTATCTCCATGTAATGGGGAATTGCTTAGCTTTCTTTTTGTGGTTGATTTCTACTTTGATACATTAATAATGGGAGAAGATACTTGATACGATTTCAATTTTTATATAATTGTTGATGCTTGTCTTGTGACCCAGTATGTGGTCATTTCTGGGTAATGATCTTGATGCACTTGAGAAAATGTATATTCAGTTTCTGGGGGTGCAGTGTACTATAGGTGTCTGCTAGGCCTACATAGTTAGAACTTTGTTCAGAACTACTGTTCATTTTCTGTCTTCTTGAACTCTCCATCAGCGAGGGGCGGGAGTGTTGATGTCTCCTGTCACGATATACTTTCTCTAGTGTCTGTTTTCAGAGATGATAGTAATTGTCTAATATATTTAGGTGCTCTTTCACTTGTTGAGCATATATTGATAAGTATTTTGCCTTCCTCATGTATTGTCTTCTTGATAATTATGTAAAGCTATCCATCCATGTCTCTTATCACCCTGTTTTAGCTGGAAGTCTGTTTTACTTGATGTAAGTATAGTTGCCCTTGTCTTTTTTTGGGGACTATTTACTTGTAGAATTGCTTTCTAGTGCTTTACTTTCAACGTGTGTTTATCTTTAAAACTTAAGTGTGCTTCTTGGAGGCAGCAGAAGTTTGGATTCTGTTTTTTAATCCAACCTGATACTCTCTATCTTCTGATTGGTAAAAAATTTATTTTTTATTATCAAGGTAACATTGGTTAACAGAACTGTATATGATTTGGTGAAATAGATTCACATTTCTTCAGATGTGCATCACCCATATCCCTTTACCCATTGGGTTCTCTCCTGCCTTGTTCTTATCCTCTCTCCCCTTCTTGTAACCTCAATTCTGTTGTCATATTTCTACTTTATATTTTTGTTCATTCAATTTTGTCAGTTCCTTTGTTTTGTTTCTCTGTATTTGATTTATGTGTGAAATCATCCAGTGTTTGTCTTTTTCCCTATGGTTTATTTCTTTTTTTGGTTTATTTAATATATATTTTAAATTATTTTTCATTTTTGTACAGTGTCTATTTCTTGTCCCCATGAAATTCCTGTCACCAATTCACCCTTGTGTAGGAGACCCCTAAGGCATGGAGAGCTGGGATGTGGAAAATATCTGGGTCATGGCCAAAAGACTGGTCATGGCTAAAAAAAATGGTTGGTCAGCATGGGCTGGAAGACTGGCATATGCACAGATCAGGATGTTCTTTCTTGTGCCAGTGTAACAATTGCCTGGGGAGTCAACTAGACTAGAAGGGAGAGCAGCACAGCCTGATAGTGCAGAACCTTGACGTGAATATGTTCCAGAATAATGCTGAGCACCAAGAAATAAAGGAACAAACCATTGTCTTGCAACTAACCAAAGGGGGGCGATTTTTCTCAATAAATATGAGCTGTGCCCCACATTCGGGATGCTTGAGCCCAGAAGAGAGAGGCCTTGCATCCCCTAGGGCCTGCTTTTCTTAAACTATTTTGTGTCAGTCATTTCTTTGTTTCCTGGTTTACTCAGTGCCTCTCCTCAACCCTGCTCACCAGAGCAGGATGCTGGCACCCGTGCACCATCACCATAGTCCCTTGTGCTCTTCCTACCCATTTTGTTCCTTCTCCCTCCTCCTCCCCTAGGGAATGTTTCAGAATTGTCTGTTGATTTTGATTTTTAATTTGTTGTAATTAATTTTTTCCCCTTGGTCCCTTCTTTGTTTCCTCTATATTCCTCCTGTAATTGAAACCATCTGATATTTTTCCTTTTCTTTCTGGCTTATTTCACTGAGCATAATCTATGGTTTATTTCTTTCTGCATAATCCCTTCTAGTTCCATCCATGTTGTCACAAATGTCAAGAGTTAATTTTTTAAAAAATATTTATTTTTATTTATTTATGTATGTAAGAACTGGGGTATAGTCCAGAAGTGTGGAGGAGGTGGGGTGTGAGAAGATTCACCAGAGGCAGAGAGGGAAGCAGAATAGGCAGATGTACTGAAATACATTGCTGAGTTAATTTTTTATAGCTGAGTAGTATTCCATTGTGTGTATACAGAACAACTCTTTTATCCACTCTGCTGTCACTGGGCACTTAGGTTTTTTCTGTATCTTTGTTACTGTAAATACAATACTGTGATACAATGAATATAGAAGTGTACATACCCCTTCAAATTAATATTTTTGCATTCTTTGGATAAATATCAAGGAGAAGGATTACTGGCTCATATGGTAGATTTATTATTAATATTTTGAGGAAACTCCATATTGTTTTCCATAAGGACTGGACCAGTCTATATATTCACCAACATGTAACTTTCTTTTTTTAATGAAGACTTTAAGAATTTCTAAATTCATAAAGACACATTCTAATAGGTTTCTACATTCTTTGTTACTTTCTTGATATTTTACTCTATGAAAACTACAATTAGAAAAATAGAAACTCTTCTATATCCCATTTCAGTCTGTGTGTACCAGGAGAGGGATCAACTAGGATATTGACAGGTCAGACCCAAAGGTTATCAGAGAAGCAAAATGTTCTTAAGAATTGTTCTTAAGAAGCATTGTTCTGTATTATCTTACATAGGCACCATAGAAATGCAGCCAAACAACTTTAGGAAATGTAACCTCCAGGTGACTATTTACATGGGGGAGAGTAGTCCATTGCACACAGTTTGTGCAAAGGATACAAGATTAATGTAGGAGTTGGTGGATGTGGTTGGTAATGTGCAGAAGGTCAAGATTCATGGTTAACTGCATTTAGAGATTAGGTCCACATGCCCAAGACCTCTAAAAAAGGGCTACAAGATAAAGTTACATATGCAATTTACAAATCAAGGGACAACACTCTTTCTTTGCTTAGGTAACAAAGTGTGATTGGGGGTGAGGAGGGGGAGGGATAATAGACTAAATATTCAACTGGATCACCTGTAACATTTATAAAGGATTCAAGGCAAACATATAATTTGGTCCCTACATACCCTGCATAAATATATTTGGAAAGTTTAAATCAGCCATAAACTTCCAAGTAAATATCCTTCTTACCATGACAAATATACCTTTGACCTGAATAGTCAAGTTAGAATACTTGTTAATCTTTTTTCTTTTATAGTATTGTTTTTTTTCTTTTATAGTATGAGGAAATGAAAAATGTAAAGCTGTCAGTAACAAGTGTATATCTACAATATCAAGAATGTTTGGGCTAATTCAAGATATGTAGAGCCCTAGGCCTGCTCTCTGTATTATTTTCTGTTGTTGCATTACCACACAAAGATTCTCTCTTTCTCTCTCTCAACATACACATGCACACAAAGTCATTGCATTTATCTATATCTACATCTATTCACCACATTTTCCATGTTCTGTTGATTAGAAGTCATAAGTCTCACTGAATTCAAGGGCAGGATATGCCTATAAGAAGCTGAATACTAGAAGGTGGGGATTATTATGGATTAGTCTTAGACTCCTCTATTATTGTTTCAGTGATATAGGAAAAAGGTCCATACCTTAGGCCTCTGGTCCCTATGTCCCAGGCACCAGACCCAGCCTCTTCTTACCTCTATACACACAGAATTCCATTATTCATCTTGAGAGGATACACAGGCATATATGTGGATAATATATCCCACTTGTTACATTCCTTCTATACAGTCATGACTCCTTGGCCACCTCTCAATCCTGGAACTATATTCACTGTCGGTGTATTGACTCCTCAGAAGCATAGACCTAGTAAAGAGGGGCATGAAAGCCTCTGGGACTTGGAATTTAGGGTTGTGTAGGTAACAAATTCAGGGCTTTAGATATATGGAACATAGTTGCAAGTGGGGGGGGGAGTTAATTCTTAGTGTGCACACACTCTTAAGCCAGCACACTGGACACTTGGTCATTTGCAGAAAGGTGAGGCTGGAAGAGGGGGTGAGTGGAGTCCCAAAGTGTAGGGCCATGGCAAGCACCCATTAGCTTGGGTCTCAAGGCAGAACTGTGATTAAAAAATACTTCGGGACAGGTGCTGTGCTAGTAGCCTCCAAGAGTATTCCAATTATCCCTGCTTCCTAGTGTTTCATGAGGTGGTAGTACCCTCCCTCATTTAATAGAGATGAATTATGTGACCAATAAATCATTGTGGAAATTTGTGATCATCAAAGTTAGATCATAAGAGATATTGTGATTTCTGCCTTGTTCTCTCTTGTTTTGCTCATTCCTGGGGAAGCCAGTTGTCTTACTAAGGGGCTACTTAAACACCCCAATGATGTGACTAAGTAGTGAGGAACTGATATTTCTGGGCAACTGCCAGCCTCTCACTCATAACCAAGTAGTTGAATAATCTTGCAAGGGAATTGTCTAGATCCAATCAATAGTCAGAATACTGTAGCTGTGGCTGGCATATTAAGTGCAACTTCCTAAGATACCTATAAATAAAATCAACCAGCTATGCCTCTCTCCTGAATGCTGTGAACTAGCAAAACCATTGTGCAGGTTGTCCATGAGAGTTTAAAGTGAGTAAATTCTATTGGAAACTGAAGTAAGGATCCATTATTATGTATTACGTAGAGCAGTAACATGAGGAGTAGAAAATATCCCTAACTGGGTGATATAACTGAAGAATCTTGAAAGTGTTATATGTTCCTTCTTGCTATGTGTAGGAGAGAAAGTTATGAAAAAAAAAGTTTGCTGATTAAAAAAAATTCAGCCTTTACAAATGTCAAAGAATGTTAAAATTAAGAAACAGTTTCAGAAAAAGATCAAATCCAGGAACTATTGGAAGGATGGTCACAGTGTAATTAATTTTTAAAAAACCTCAGAAAAATTGCAGGCAGTATCACAGAGAAATATTCAGTAAAACCATAGGCTTTCTAAGAAGATTAAAGATTGTTGTCCCTATGTAGCATCAGCAGAAACCCAAGGTGACAAGGGATGATCTGAAAAAGAAATGTGGATGTGCGTTTTGCACTGTGGAGTGAAGCCTAGTAAGACCTATAGAGAAGGTTCATAAACTAGTTTTAGTTCATATTAGCAGAAATCCTGTCATTAGCAACAAAACAGAACCAATACGTGGTACTTCCAATGACACTACATTGATAATTTTTTTCTTGGATTATCCTTTCAGTTTAAATAATGACAAAGGTCATATGCATTCTGGCTAACCATGTGACTCTGTGCCATTGGCTTAAAAATGTGGTAACTATGCAATATTACCTAATAGTACCTGTAACTGTCAACACTAGTGATTGAAAAGAGTTGTGAATGCATAACTTTGCTGTAATAGATATTCATCAAGCTACTACTAAGTGAAAAACTCAGTGCTAAGTTCTTTAAGAAAGATAAAAAAAATCCAGGGCCTCCCTGGTGGTGTGAGGGGTTGAGTGCTGCACTGTCCAGTTTTGGCAGCCACTGCAGCGCAAGTTCGATCCCTGGCCAGGGAGGTGACCCACATGGCACAACAGACCTCTCCCGTCTTGTCTGATGCTCCCCCCCTCAGCAGTGTATTTCAGTAGATCTGCCTGTTCTGCTCCCCACTCTGTCTCTGATGAATCCTCTCACCCCCCTGTGCCTCTGGCTAATACCCTAGCTCTTGTATCCATAAATAAATAATTTTTTAAAAAAAAGATAAATAAAATCCTTTAGGCCAGAATCATTTACAAACTCACTCTCCCGGGGGTCAGATATCTGAACAGTAATAATTAAGTTAGAACATGAGCTGTGTTACTAGAATGGGGGGAGGTTATGACTAACTAGTGAGCAGCTGGGCAACCTCCCATGAATGCAGTTGGAGGTCTTCCACTCTCAAACCTTGTCCTTTCCCCTTCTTTCTTCCTGTATTCTGGTCACCTAGGACTTCAATTTTCTTAAACAGATTCTAGTTATGAGACCAACTTTCACTTATTCTCTTTAACTGTTCCTTTTCCATTTTTTATTAATATTCCCCTACACAGAGGTATAGAGAATACTTCATCCGTGTATCTTGTAGACAACTTAAGAAATTTAACATTGAAAATACAGTTGAAGCCCACAATATTATCTTCCCCAATTAAATCGTCTTTGCTCTCTTCCCACAAGGTGTAGCCACTATACTAAATATAATTTTTTTTATCATTCTTGTACGTGACTTTCTGCAAGCTATACCTGCATGCACCCCTCTTATTCCACATGTGCCCATAATCAATTTGTGGCGATTGTTTTGGATGTTTTACACTTTTCTATACATTCCATCATAAAGGGTGTATACTTCTGGAGTAGCTTTAGATCTTATCCTTGTTTTTTTTCACTGCCACCACCTAATCTTTGCACCTCTAGGTCTTTCTCTGTGTCTCCAAGTTTGAGAATTCTAGCCTCTTTCCAGTTCACCTTTCTTGTCCTGATCACCTTACCTGAAACAGTCTCAAATTAGTGAATTAAGATTGGTCATAGCCCAGCTGATACTCAGTCCAGCGCATCTCACTCTTTAGTGATTTAGAATCACCTGAAGGACCTATTGTTGACTCAACTTCAAATTTCTAATTCAGTAGGTTTGAAAGGGGCCTGAGAATTTGCATTTTCTAAAAAATTCTAAGGTGATGCTGACACTTCCGCTCCACATCAGCCCAGTAGCACCGGCTGATCTTCAGATAAGCTAGATGATTAATTAGTTTTTTTTCTTCAATAAAATAGAGGGTAGGGCACCTCTCTTTTGACATAAATTGTTCATAACTTGATATTTTAATTGGAAAACACAAAGAACTTAAAACAGGCTTACCAAATGTTTTAAAGTGATTCCTTTCAATAACAAAAAGAAAAGATATAAGGATAGGTTAGAGTCAGTATTATTTATCTAAAAAAAATATCTGCAGCCTATGTAGTTCCAGTAATCTTTTATTTTTAGCCTGAATAAGTGCTGTCAGAAACATATCAGGGGATGTTACTTTTTGGATGATGAATGTTGGAACAAAAGCATTGTTGGTAAAATTTCCCACGAACTACTAAAAATCAAAATCTCAAATTGGGAAGAGTAAGTTCATTGTTTTTCTTCATCAGCGTCTTTCAAAGCCTTCAAACTGCAGGAGGAAATAAAAAAAACATTAATAATTGGATGCCATTAATATACACCAGTGACTTTCTGAAAGTAAGAGTAGTCAAGCCTATGTATCACTTTTCTGTTGTCACAACAAAAGAAAACACAATTTCTTTTTGTAATGCAGACCCACCAGGGCTTGTCATCTGACCACAACCAACCTCATCTCCCACTTGCCAAAAACCAAAAATACTTGTTCGGTTTTTCCATGCGCAGGCCACACAGACATATATCTCTTTCCACAAACCATAATCTCTTCACCTCCAGACCCTCAGTGCCCATACCCATAAAAGGGAAAAAGGGAAAGGGTACATGAGATGTAAGATAAAGGAAAACTTCAGTGATAACCAAAACCTTACTAAGACAAATTTTCTTTTCTTTTGACCATCAGATGAAATATACAAATTTTAAAATTGAGTAAATACTTAGAGATCAATAATTAAATGTGCTTCCACTTGAAAGTTTTTAATTTTTACAAGTTTGTAGTCACATTCTCCAAGGCATTGTCTCCCAGTTAGTTCAAGAGAGCACATTAAGTGGCTACCAAATGATCAAGCCCCGTATAATTTTTTTTAGCCATTTGTTCTAGTAAATTGTGTTGCGAACAAATATGGTCACAGTCTCCAGCTCTGATAAAGTTCCACCTCTCAGCTGATAGTTTCAGCTCAAAAAATGTGTGCCTGTGAAAGAAGTACATTTCACACCATACTGCAGTCCTAACACCTACTTGCCACTGACATTCACCTCCTGTGGGCTCTTGAAATGCATCAATGATCTCAGATCTCTTAAGGAAGTGCTCAACATGATTTGATTTTGACCAGGATCCACGACCTGGGGCTGCAAGAGGCTAAGGACTTTGCTGGAACTGGCTAGATTCAGTTCCCTGGGGTACACGATCCCCCCCTCGTAGAACACAGCTGATCAATCAAGGACCAGGGACTTACCTCCTACCCCCTGCCCACCCTCCCCCACCATGGTCTCCTCTGGTTCCTATAGTTCCTCTGGTTCCTCTGCCCTCAGGCAGACAGCGCCCTCTGCTGTTCCTTAGCATTCGACTGGAGGTCCCTTTGGCAGGTACTTAACCGCCCAGTACTCTGCTCGTTTTACCAGTTGCTCACCCTCCCAGGGAATGCTTTCCTTTTCACATCATTGGACTCCCGCCTCATCACCATGTGGCCTACCTGGGCAGACCAGAACGTGGTCGGTCATTATAATATGCATAACATGGAAGGGAATGGACCAGATCCTGGAACACAGACTGAAACCCTGCTAGGGGGGAACTCACAGCCCCTGAGAGGATGGTTTCTGCACTCTCCTCCTGTGGCATCTCTTTGTTGTTTACCTCTTCATCATCATTTTCCTCGTGGTTTCTGTAAAAGTCCTGCTTCTCATCATCGCCCACATCGCCATTCTCCTGACTCTCCTCATGGTTCTCGTTC
Source organism: Galemys pyrenaicus (assembly GCA_019455555.1). NCBI lineage: Eukaryota > Metazoa > Chordata > Mammalia > Eulipotyphla > Talpidae > Galemys > Galemys pyrenaicus. The sequence continues at coordinate 1,747,742 of JAGFMF010011954.1, forward strand.
TCCTGCCCTGGCGATAGGGCACCCATGTCCTCTCCGACTGCAGGCTGGCTGGCGTTCTGCTCACTCTCCATTTCTTGAAGGGCTCTTTCAAATATCTCAGAGGTTAGAAAGGCTGCAGCCTCCGCAACTCCATCTGACCCTTCTGCAGAAACCATAGGGGCTGGGACAAGTCCTGGGTCACGGACTGCACCACCTTCAGCTCCGCTCCGGCCAGCCTCAGCAGAGTCTTGTTCCTCTGTAACCGCCATGGTAGGGGGGATCCACAAGTTCTTGCCTGAATCTCAGGGTTGATGAGCTGACTATAATGATGATGGTGACCATCAAAGACTGTTGCTGATGGGAGGTTATTGCCAGGGATTGTGGGGTTGTAAGAAAAGGTGGCGACTTAAGGAACAACAGTCTTTGAAGGTGTTTATGGAGGCTCACCTGCAGGAAAAGCTTGGGACTGGCAGGAGGGCCACCTGGCAGGGGGGCAGCCCACCGACACAGCACCTAATATGGGAGGCAACAAGATGGCGGAGACAATCCTGCTGGGGTGCCCGCAGTGACGGGAGGCTGAGCTTGAAACGTCAACAAAGGGTCGCGTTCGTCATCATAAGCTTTAAGCTTACTTGCTGAGACGTGAGGATTGACATGCCCCGGGCCCAATGAATGACCCCGTTGATGCCAGTCTACTCTCAATCTCCTGTTTGTAACCATATTGGCTTGATTTACCCTTTAGGCCCACACAAGTTCTATTCATTTAATTCCACCATTGTCAGCAAAACTATGGTGTTTCTGTATGACTGCGCCTTGCAGTACATGAAATATGATTCCCCCATCCCACCCCACCTCTCATTTCCATCTAAGGACATCTCTTGTCAGTAGGGGGGCAGAGTCTTAAAATACTGTGTAGCTCAGATCTCAGCAGTGGTAAAAGTCTCCAGGAAGAGACAGAATAGAGTTTGGATATACTAGTGTTATTAACGCTGCTTAATAAAAAAAACATACACATTGAGATGGATTCACCCAGAATAGAGGATTAAAGAAGTGTTAAAAACAGGAGTTGGAAGGTGCTTAACAAATGTTACCAAGTTCACATCAAGTCTTTAAAGAAAGAATACAAAAAGGGGGACCACCTAAGTAAAGCGGTCATGAAAGATATGTAAAGGGCAGCTTTCCTAGGATGATCTAAGGAAACTGTGACTACTGTATTCTGATTCACTAAGCTAACAAAACATGTATAAAAAATTCCTAAAATGATGACTAATCAAACGGTTTTCCATACTCATTCTGTAAAGCAAACCATTTTGTAACTGAGAAAAAAATTTTACAAAAGAGGTATATGACAATTTTAAGAAATACCACATTTCAGAAAGATAACACTGAAAAATCCCTCTTAGCACTCCAACCCCAAATCAGTGTTTTCAATTTTGTCTCCAGTTCCACCTCAAGGATGGAGCAAGGCATTGTCTTAAAACATCGATTTTCATTTTGAAGGGAATGCAGTAAAGTAACCAGACACAGAGAAAATCAATAGCCCAGAGGAGATAATTGGTTTGCCAAAGGTCACACAAATTAGTGGCAGAGTCAAGTCTCCAAACAAGATTTCCTGAAGTCTATCTTCCTTTAAGATAACATTGCTTTGATTCTATCTAGCCTGTGGGGCAGCATGACAACCCAAGAAAAATTAACCAGTCACAGAGAGAGCCAGTGGCCCTGGATTGAGGTAATCTGAAAGAACCAGACCAAACTGTCATCAGCATACCTCCTGCACCAGTGCTCAAAACATTGCCAGGGATTAAAAAAAAGATACTGGGCCTCCCTGGTGGCGAAGATTAAGCACCACACTATGAAGCATACACAACCACTGCAACACGCGTTCGATCTCCAGCCAGGGAACTGACTCACATGGCGCAGCAGACCTCTCTTGTCTCACCAGCTGCTCCCCTCAGCAGTGTATTTCAGTTAACCTGCCTATTTTTCTCCCCGCCATGTCTCTGGTGATTCCTCTCCCTCCACTTCTGTCCTGTATCCCAGTTCTTGTATGCATAAATAAATAAATACTTTTTAAAAAAACCCACAACATACCAGACCTCCCTGGTGGCACTGCGGGTTGAGCACCGCACTGTGAAGCATCTGCTGCACAGCAGCGTTGAGTTCAATCCCCTGGCTGGGGAGGGAACCCACATGGCACAGCAGACCTCTCCTGCATCGCCCACTGCTCTCCTCAGCAGTGTACTTCAGTCTATCTGCCTATTCTGCTTCCCACTCTGTCTCTGGTGAATCCTCTCACCTCCCACGACTCTGGCCTGTACCTCAGCTCTTGTACACATAAATAAGAAAATCTTAAAAAAAAAAGATACCACGGTATCTGGAAATCAGAGGTTCAAAGTATGACTGGGAGAAAGAGAAAAGGCTGAATGTGGAGTGAATATATAATTAAGGCATCTTCACATGCAATATAATGACTAAAAATTGTGTAACTGAAGGGGTCAAGAGGGGACACAGTGGGTGGGCTTCTCTTAGAAAAGAGGAGGGAGGTTAAGGTGGACTTCAAAAAAGAGAGAGCACTCCCCTCAATGGGTAGGATAGTTTTCACTTTGCCCCATGAAAATACCAGTATGTTCTCAGAGCATCCTTGACTCTTTCTCTCTGGAAAACAAGGGGCTTACAGTAGGGATTTGACCTTACACTATTGTGGGAACTGGTAACACAATCTTGGTTCAGCTGTTTCTTTGGCATCTGGTGTGATCCTCAACTCATAGAGCATATGGTGAGGAAGGAAGAATGAGTACGAACTGGGGAAATATAGGGAAAATGGAAGCATGTAAAGAAGGATAAACTTATGTCTTTCCTTTCTCTCAATGTCAGATTTCTCCTCCTTCAAACTTAAAAAAAATTTCTGTCATGCATGGCCTGTAGGGGAAGTGGAATTCTTTCCACAGAGTCCCTCCTGAACCTGATCCAGGAATGAGAGAAGCTGAAGAATATGATCTGGGTAGCTGGAGCTCTAAGCCTGGCTACTGTCATTGCCAGTGAGGGAAACCAGGCAGATGCACAAAAAGGAGTGTGGTCCACAGCAGTGCTCCTGAACTACATTCAAGAATGAAACATGACTACAGTTGCATTTTTGCTCTCCAGACCTTAGGCAAAATTTTGTGATGACCAACTCTATTGGAAACACAGAAAGCGAAGAATTCTGGGAACTTGGCTTAGCCAAGCCGATACATTACAGAGTTTTCACAGTTCAGCCCTTGTCAACCTGCCACCCATTCACACTTTCAACTACAGAAGAGAATGGAGTCATCCCTCTACCTGTCATGACGAATCCATCCCAGGTACAGCTGAGAATATACCAAACCTCTGTGTCAAAGAACATCCAGAACCCCTTTTCCATCTTGGGTGACGTTAATTATCTTGTGAGACCCATTTGACATCCTCTAACATGTGCACCAAAATCAACATTAACCATAGTTAATACATCTCGTGTAAATAGGAAAGAATAGGGGCAAAGGAAGTTGGAAGAAAAATAGTTATGATAAACATAGACATTAGTATTAAAATAAGGAAAAAATACTCATGATTTCTTCAGTCCTGGGTTTTGCAACAGCCTGTGTTCATAAACAGTGTTTTCAACTATCCTTCTCTAATAACCATTTCACAGCCCCTTTGCCCTCTGCAAGCATCTCATATGGTCAAATTTCCTTGCCTGGTGGAGTGACCTAATATTTCATTCCTGGATGGTCTGGACCATTAGAGGTCTTGTTTTTATGGGTTGCTATGGTTTTCCACTGACTTTGGTCATAGGCCAAGAGAATACTAAGAAGCATCCCTGGAAAATTCCTGCATCACAAACCCTCATTTTTTGTAACAATGAAATTACTTCTTGATGGTCAGGATCTACTACCCCAACCTGTATTATAAACCCCTTCTTTTTCCTACTGATTCAATGGCATGAGTAACTCATGGTGGCCAGGTGTTAGTCTCAATTACAAGTTCAATGGGCCATTGCTCCACCCTAGAGTGAAGCATTCATTGATTTGCACTGAGACCTCTGAACCAGATTCTAGTTCACAGGGAGAAGAGGTAATAATTGTGCTCGTTGATTAAGAGGGGAATAATGTATGCAGCCACACCTATTATCACTCATTGATTCTCTAATTTCTGTATTCAGCTGTGGACAAAACAGCACCATATTTTGGCTATACGTTTACACCATATACACATCATAGAGGGCATTGTCTTGCCCTAACAAATGTTGTCATCTAGTTGGCTTTGTAGCCCACACCTCAAATAGCCATTCTATTCTATGAGGCCTAATGGGGAACATGGTTAGACAGTGAATTTCATAATTATTAGTTCATTGATACATTTAGTTTGATATGAAATTGTTTTTTGGTTAGAAGAAATGCTAAGTGGAATATCATGATGGTGCATAAAGCAGTTTTTATATTCACAAAGGTAAAGCTGCACTTAAAGCTAGTATCTATTCTTGTTGGAAGAAAAAGTGCCCCTTTCATGATCAAAGTGGGCCAAAGTAATCAAGTTCAAATAAGGTAGCTTGTTTTTCCCCATGAGGAATAGTGTCATATTTGAATTTCAGTGTTCATAACTGTTGTAGTTGTAGCCATATTGTACTTGGTGAGGTTAGTTAGGTTCATGAATGTTTAAGAGCCAATGCATAAATTTTATCCCATGTGGTATGGGTACTTTTCTGCCTGATTATTAAATTTCTGATCTACTGATGTAGCTCTATTGTGAAAATTGACATTGGACACAGATATCCTCATGCTCTGTGCCCAGATGCGGAAGGATACACACATACCTCTTCCCCAGATCTCTTGCCATTGAAGAAAACCATTAACCAAATGGTTAATGCGGAGAGTGGAAGTAGCAACTGTCTGGGGTGGACAGCTGTTCCCTGACTGGGACTCCTAGGGGCGTATAGGGTAGGTCTGTGCAAATCTCTGTTCATGCTTCCTTCCAAGGAAAATGAGCAATTGGTTGTCCTTATTGAAGTACTGTCCACTGATGTCTTCCTCCATCTGTCCTTTTAAGAGTAGTTTCCTGTTTGATCCTGGACTCTAGAATAAACTAAATGCTTGACCAGGAACTACCACTCATGTGACCTGAACTTCCATGATAAGTGTGCCTTAACCCACTAAACCAAAATATAAGCTATTATTTTCAGGTTTTCATCAACAAATGCCGGTATTGTAACTGGGAAGTGGAAGAATCAGCTTGAGTAAATCCCAAAAGGGACAAGAAGGTCACACAACTATGGCATAATGGGAAATATTTGGCATTTGTTCTCAGTCTCTGGCACAGAGTTCTCAAAATCCTTGGGATTTACTGAGTGACAGGAATGATAGAAGCTTCTTTTGTTATTTATAACAAGCCCATTTCAACCACAAGTTTTATGCCAATGAGGTGACTCTTGACCTGACACGAAATAGCTTCACTTTCTTTTATTTTTTTGATCTGATTTATATTTTTATCATTGTTAATTAAACTTTGTAATTTTCTTACATCATTGTTCATTTTGGGACAATATTTGATTTTTCCTCTCAAGTGTCATCCCCATAGTTCTCCTGCCACCATAGCACCATGAATCATCACCACAGTCCCTTTTGCTTTTCCTTCCCCTGTTTTGATCCTTCCCCTGCTGTGTGCCTCAGATCTGTAGTTGGCTAGCAAGTTTTGTCTTTTTTTCTTTTACCCTTTGTTCACTGTCCCTATATTTGAAGCCATCTGGTATTTATCTTTTTCCTAGGCTGACTTCATTTGCTTAGCATAATCCCTTACAGCTCCATCGATATTTATGATCACTGAGTAATATTCCACTGTTTATATATACCACATCTTCTTGATCCACTCATCTGCTTTTGGGCATTTAGGTTGTTTCCGTAGCTTAGCTTAAATAGCTTTACTACTAGTGCTGGTCCTCAGAAAGCTAACGCCATGATAAGAGGGGTGGAACTTTCAGCTTCATGCTCTAATCTCTAGGGAGGGGAGAGGGACTGGAGATTGAACTCAGTCATCAATGGCAATGATTAATTGATTATTTTGGTAAATCACCTACATTTAAGCCTCCTAAAAAACATAATATAGGGACCTTCTAGATTGGTGAATATATAAAAGTGTTGGAATTGTTACCTGGACGCTCCATGCAATGCACCCCTACCTTATGCAGCTCTTTCACTTCACTATTACTGAGTTGTATCTATTATAATAAATAAGTGCATGTTTAACAGATATTTTGATTCCCCACAAGGTTTTTGGAGGGGGAGAGGGTGAAGGAGCGGAGAGTGGAAGTAGCAACTGTCTGGGGTGGACAGCTGTTCCCTGACTGGGACTCCTAGGGGCGTATAGGGTAGGTCTGTGCAAGTGGAGTCCAGGCTTCCCTGGAGGGGGGTATCAACCTAAAAGCTGCAGCTGTTGTTGTCACTGCAGTTTGCATTCTGTTATCCTGGCAACGGCTTGTGTAGGGCATGGAGGAGGGGGCTGCAGTGACCCACCCCACAGTGTACCACACTTTAGTGAGATTACCATTGGAGGAATGTGATTAAGTTCTAAGGTTTCTGAGGGCTTCTGGGCAAAGTAATCTCAAAAGGAGACTACACTTTTTCTTTTCTTTTTTTAACGTGTTTTTCTTGAGGTGACATTTGCCTATAATGTTGTGTATCATTTAGAGGTAGTATTTTATTGTGGGTATATACCACATCTTCTTGATCTTCTCTGGAGCACTTAGGTTGTTTCCATAGTTCAGTTAAAGTAAAGAGTGCTATAATGAATATATGAGAATACATATCCCTTTGAATTACAGTTTTTGCATTCTTCAAGTAGATACCTAGGAGTAGAATTGCTTGATCATATGGTAGATCCATTTTATTATTTTGAGAAACTTCTGTACTGTTCTTCATAGGCGTTAGGCCAGTCCACATTCCTAACAATAGGCAAGAGGGCTCCTTTTTCTCCAGAACCTAACCAGTGCTTGCTTCTGCTCCTTTTTTTATTTTTATTTTTTATTAATATAAATTTTTTTTAAATTTACATATACTTGCCATCAATTGTAATCCCCATGTATTCCCCATCACCATCTCACCAGTGCACCATCACCTCAGTCCTTCCTTGTGAGTTTCAATATTTGTTCTATTTCTTTGAAGTATGTCATTGAAATTTTGATAGAGCTTGCATTGAATTGTATACGGTTTTATATAGGATAGTCATTTCAGCAATGGTAATTTTTCTACCATGAAAAAGGAATATTTATTCATTTTTGCTTCTTCTATTTCTTATAATTTTCACTGTATAGGTCCTTCACCTCCTTTGTTAAGCTTACTCTGAGTATTTAATTATTTCTGATGCAATTGTAAATGGGATTGTTTCCTTGCTCTCTTCCTCTTTCAACTTATTTGTTTGCATATTGGGAAGCAATTGATATTTGTATATTGACTTTGCAATCTGCCATTTTGCTGAATTAATTTGTTGTTTTAATTAGTTTTTTAGTGGGATTTTTAGTATTTTCTGTATATGTTATCTGCAAACAATGCTAGTTTCACTTTTTCCCCCCAATTTTGAATTCTTTTATATTCTTCAACTTAATTGCTCTAGCTAAACCTTCCAATACTATGTTGAATAATAGTAGATAGAGTGGACATCCTTGCCTCTTACCAGTTTTTAGTGGAAAAGCTTTCAGTATTTCACCACTGAGAATGATGTTAACCATGGGTTTGTCATATATATTTGAGGTATTTTCTTATAATTCTTAGAATTTCAAAGGTTTTTATTATGAATGAATGTTCAAGATTATCAAATGCTTTCTTGGTATCTATTGATATGATCATATTCTTTTACCTTTCCTTTTTTGATATGATGAATTACATTGATTTTTGGATGTTAGAGTATCCCGTGTCCCTGGGCTAAATCCCAACTCACTGATCTTTTTAACGCATTGTTGAATTAAGTTTGCTAAGATCTTGCTTATGTTCATCTATGTACATCAGGGTGAGGGCAGCTCAAGCTGGTGGTTCCACTGACAGTCTTCCTCTGTGGATTTTCAGATTCATGTCTTTACAAGTCTGCTGACTGGGCTTTCAGCACCATATCACAGGATCATGTCAAGTCCCAAAGGGAGCTGGGGAGCTGGACAGCACCATTCTGAGCACTGTGTTCTTCAGTGGGGACCCTGTCCACCTGCCTCCTCCCAGCACCTCCTATGTATCTCCCCACAGTTAGGAGTGTGCTTGTACATGAAGCCGCTCTCCCTCCCTCAGGACCACACTAGTATGGGAATGTGGGTTTGAGTCACTGGTTCCTGCCCCTGCTGTTAATCTCTAGGCACTTCTCTCCACCCACCTTTTGTTGTATAGAGTTGAATTTCCTCAGCATCTCTTCTGTCACTGTTGGAGATGGTCTCCAATATCCAGGAGGTACTTTAATTTTCCCCAAAGTCATGGGATCCTTGGAGGACATTGTTCCTTTGGACTACTATAGATCATCTTTCTGGAAGGGAAGCAGAGCACCTCTTATGCTATCTTCCTCCAAATCATCTACATTTTCCCCCTCTTCAAGTATCATCAGACTTGCTATTTGCAAGTTGTATGTTGGCCCTGGGACATTCTTAGAGCCACTCAGTTTATGAGTGAGTCCCATACCCATTTTTGTTCCTTTTATTGGAAAGCCCTAAACAATGGCCAGTGTTTTGCTTCTCTAACTTTCTTTGGACCTCTCCGGTGGATCTCTTATGTATCCATTCATTGAGATCAGCCAGGGATTCAGTGACTTAGGAGGACCAAGATTCCCCCTGAAACTGAAAAGATATTTTTAAAAAATCAGTGAACATCTTCTAGGAATGCCGCAAGATTTTCTTTAGCACTCCCAAGCCTCATATATGTGGTTAACAAAGTACCTAATGGGGTGGTCAGTATCCTGTAAGTGACCCACTAGTACCCTTCTAATATGTCCTGCAACTTTTGCTAATATCCCCCAAATATCTGTGTGGGATCTTCAGGGTTTTTGACTTTTTCAGAATAGCGTTGTGGTTAATTTACTCCCTATCTAAATACCAGTTAGGAGCTTTGCTGAGCTGGAGAGAAAGTTGGTCCTCTAAGGTCAGAGTAGTTGCTCTGACAGCCCAAAATGAAAGTAAAAGATCTTAAATCATTTATTGCAATAAAAGACGCAAAAGGCTCAACAGAGAAAGTGCTGACTGCCTTCTATTCCACTTTTGTCCACGGACCAGCACCACTAGAGGATCAGATGGATGAACACAGACATGGGCTTTATCTTATTGTGAAAATAACCCTGAGCAAAATCTTCCTGAAGTTTTGAGGTACCAGGAACTGGGGAATAGGTAAGGTGGAAGGGCCAAGAATGTGATGAATATTAATTCAGAATAGAGAAAAAGTCTTTTCTATGTTTTTTCCCTCTCTTTGCACTGCAAAGGAGATGCCAACAAAGGTACCTGAGGAAGACCTCTACCAAGGTATCAGGTAAACAGATCTGAACACGGAGGCATCTTTGTTATAAATGCAGCTGTATGGAAGAGCATGACCACCAGCTAGGATGATTGATTCCTTGACAGCAACTCCCTTTAGAGATTTCAGTGCATTGTTTGTACAAATCTGGTGTGGGAAGAGTGACGTTCTCTTGTGAGATCTGCCAGGAAAAAACTGGTTTGCTCTGAAAAATTACACACAAATTTTTAACTAGGAGCCAGATTCCTCATTTTCATTATATTTTTGAGTTTCTTCTTTAATGGTTGCTCTAGGGATTAATTAATATATACATTTCAACATTTCAGAATCAGTTTCATATTTATACTAGTTAGATATGTTACTTCTGTATTGCCGCATTCGCATTCCTTTTACCCTATTATTATTATACATGTTAAATAATAAATGATACAAACTCAAAATACATTGCTATAATTTTGACTTAATGTAATTTTTTATTTGGTTAACATTGGTTTACATTATTGTTTGTGTATTAGAAGTATAGGATCTCCCCCTTCGGGTGTTCTAACATACCACACCCATGACCAAGACACCCATAGTATGTCTCAAGGAATCTGAGAGAATAAAGGAGAAAAAATATGTATTTACAACTTTTGTTACATTAATATTTTAATTTTTCACAGCTGGTCCTATTCATTTGTTCCTGTGACACTATGACATAACCCTAGAGCTGCTGAAATCTCATCTAGGACATCATTTATATTGGGGAAGGCAAGATGTAGTCATGGTGCCACTTTAGTTAACTCTCGATAGCTCAGTTATCCTCCATGTTCCATCAGGTTTTCTTACAGGCCATACAGGACTATTGTATGGAATGTGTGCAACAATTATTACTCCCATCTTTTCTATTTCCATAATAGTGACTGTAATTTTGTTATGTCCTCTTGGCAAGTTAAGTTATTGTTTAGTAGTTATCACTTGGTAAAGTGTAGGTATTATTGCTAGGATCTATTTTGCATGTCCAGTGTGTTCAGATTTGAATACATGTATGAGAAGTTGGAATTCACCTGTAGTAGCTGTAATAAATAATCTGTGTAAGACATTCATCTACAAAATATACTTAGGTATCAATGAGACAAGGATTGAGTATAATGTCTGTGGTATTCTGTTAATTAGTAAGTATAAAAAGATACTTGCTTAACCTTTTTTCTTTGTACCCATCAATAGATCTTACAGGCCTTTAAATAGATTTGGACTTGTGTAAAGTTCCTTCATCTTGTCTCAACCAAAGCCAATACTTGCTGTTTGTTGGAGCAAGACCAGTAAATAGTGAGTTTGACACATGGCCTCTGTGCACTTGCCAGAGTCTGCACTAGCAGGCAACTTTAGCCTATTTCTTATTTCAGAAGAAATGAAGGAATCCACCCGTGTTCCTTGAGAATCATGGAGGGAGCATTGGGTCCTGTTTTTCATTTAGGAAGAGGGGGATAAAAATGCTTCTCTAGCAGCAGTGCTTGCCAAAGAGAGAGAAAGATAGCATTAAATTGTTTATCAGAGGGAAGAGGGGAAGGGTGGGGCAGACGGGAGCATGGGGGACTGAGGTGATGGTGCACTGTTGTTACGGTGATGGGGAATCCATGGGGATTACAATTGATGTCAAATATATGTAAATTAAAAATTTTATTTAAAGAAAATAAAAAATAAAATAAAACCTATGCATAAAAAAAAAACCACACTGGGTGTCATTGACACCGCCTCTGAAGGCCAAAGTAGTGGTCATTGCTACTGGCCAGTGCTGCCCAGCACTCCTGGTGACCAGTGACTGCCAACATTGATGCTGTCTGGATGAAGCAGCCAGCCTCTTGTGGAGGTGTAAGCATTTTTGTTTCCCCGTTTGTAAATAAACCCCATGGTTGTTGTTCCTGGAACCTGAGGTCTTGCAATTGCGCACGGGTAAGAACCCATAGACAGTGACCTGTATCTGGCACTGTCCTCTGTTAGGCTGTAGTCCCTGTTGCTATAGCCCTTGGTTCTGGTTTGTGGCTTTTTGGGGGACTCTTTGGCCTCAGAGCCTCCTCTACCCTCCACACCCCCTCCCCCGTGTTTCATTTCCTTCTTGCAGTGAGCAATTAAGCATCAGGCCTTCTGGAGTGTTTTGCATAGGCAGATTATTCTATTCTAGTTCTCAAATTACATCTTGCAATTATTCCTTCATAGAAGTCCATCTCAAAGCGGGAGAGGGTATATCTTCCTGATTGGGTCAATTTAATCTAACCCTGGCCATAACCCAATCAACAAGATTAGTCATTTCGGCTTGATTCTGTTTTTGTCTTGTAGTGAATAATCATTGCCATAATGCTGAGTGGTTAGTTACTCCAGTCATTTCAGACATTTCCTTTTCATTTTAATATAACAGTGTCTCTTCTGTGGTTCCACAAATGAGGGAGCCAAGACGTGACACTTTCTATTTCTGCCTGTGTCATCTAGCTAACTACCAATTCAGCAGATATATATTCCCTTATGTGAGTTTTAGTTCAGGTTGATAATTCTATTTTTTAAAAAGATTTTATTTATTTATGCATACAAGAGCTGGGATACAGGCCAGAGGCGTGGGAGGTGACAGGATTCACCAGAGACAAGAGTGGGGAGCAGAATAGGCAGATCAAATGAAGTACACAGAGTGGGGAGCAAGGGGCGAGGCAGGAGAGATCTGTTGCGTCATATGGGTTCCCTCCCTGGCCAGGGATCAAACTTGCACTGCAGTGGCGGTGGAAGCTCCACAGTGCAGCGCGCTCAACCCGCTGAGCCACCAGGGAGGCCCTGAGGCTGATAATTCCTCCATTTCATTCAAATCTTTCGTTGAATCAATTATCTGGCCCATGGAAGCACAGATCCTCCCCTTTCATCTTCTCTCATTACTTACTCATGATCCATCTTAACCATAACTTTCTCAGGGACCCTAAGCTTTGGGGTCCCAATTTTCCTTAGAATGACTGCTCTAGTCTTGACTGTTGGTGTAGGGCAGCCCTTCATGCAAACCACCTTGCGTGCCATCACCTCAAATGTTTTTTCTGCTGTTATATCCTTTTATTCATCAAATCCATATTCCCGGAACAAGCTGTTCTTCAGACACTTTTCCAGTTCCAAAGCATCCTGTACTTTATAGAGCTTAGCATTCACTGCTAGTTTGGCTTCTGTGGCTTCTCTTAGCATACGTCACAGCAGCCATGCTGTCGCCACAGTAGTTAGCTCACTTTCCTTTCTTCCTTTCCTTTCCCCCATTTTAACCAACTGGCATTTTCAAGATATTTTTGTGTTCACACACAGGCCCATATTCTTCTATGAAGGTAGCTACTTTTCCCTGCATTGAGGTAAAAGAGCACCTGAGGATCCCCCCATCTGATTCAGTTCTGCCCCCTCTTTGCCCAGCATTTCTGCCTGCTTCCATTGGACTCCTGGTTGTCTCCCCAAGTGTGCAGCTGTGGAAAAAAATATGCTCCTCTAAATTGAGTAGGCAATTTGAGTTCAAACAACAAGGCAGGAACATTCATTCATCACAAAAGTTTATTAATGGCAACCTACATACAGGGTCCTCGTGGGGTGGACAAGACTTCAGTTTGAGACACAATCTACACCTCCCACCTTAACAGGGGTCTTCTTATCCTCTATTGAAGCTTAATATTTCATTTACTAAGGCGTAGAAGTGTGTGTAAAACCATTCATGCCATGGGTCCAGGAGACTTGTCACGTGCACTTCTGTGCTATTAATTCTAACAACTTTGTGTGTGAAGATTAATGTAGATGAAGGTACTGGTTAATGTAGATGAAGGACACATGGGGGAACTTGGCTCTCTTCCCAGAGTAGGGCAAATATTTTTCATGGGCCTAAGATGGCATCTGTGAAAGATAAACTCACTTTGGTTTTCCTATAGTCACTCTTATAGGCAATTCTTTTTAACGATATGCACATTTTATTTCAAGGCAAAAAGAAGACAGAAAACACAGTGATTACTTGATTCTTACAGATAAATAACTTTCAATTATTCTTAATTAAAATAAACCTGTAATACTATTTCCCACAAGCAAAATTCCTTTGTTTAAGTAAAAAGAAATACACCAGTATTAAGAATTGCAAGTGCTTTAGATTACTTTTGCACAAAATGTGTCATGATTATTTTTAATAAGAATTTTCCACAAAATAAACTTGTTCAACAGGCTCGTTTTAAACAGTTCAGCATACAATGTGCTAATCACATATACAACAAATAATAAAGATAATACCAACCTAATGAAAAATGAAAAATCTTCACCAATACACTGAAAATTGACACAATTCAAGACTTTAAAATAAATAATGCAAAGTTAAATGTTTTCTTTGTTTTAAGAATTCATTTGAAAATGAAGCTACATCTAATATGTAAAATGTGTAAGTTATACTAGTAAGCCAGTAATATACATTAAAACAATTGAAGTACTCCTCAATTATAAGTTGAACACTTGTCATTTCCAATACTGTACTTTCTTAACAAGCATACAGAATACCAAACTTGTCTTCAGGAAAAAAGTGCCATTCTTTGCCATCCTTTACACTAAAACAGACTGAGCTTGTAGTGATTAGTGAGTTGAGAGTTAGAATGTGCTAACATCTATATTATTATATCTTCCATTCTAAAGCTTCCCGAAAAGGAGATTACATACTACTATAAAAATATCAATCCAATATGGTAGTTAATTGGGGAGTCAGGCCTTAAAGGCTGCTTTCTTTTTTTGTTGTTCCTTTTAAAGATTTATTTATCTATGCATACAAGAGATGGGGTACAGGCCAGAGTGGTGAGAGGATTCACCAGAGTGGGTAGCACAACAGGCAGATTGACTGAAATACACTGCTGAGGGGAGCAGCAGGGCGAGGCAAGAGAGGTCTGCTGCACCATGTGGGTCACCTCCCTGGCCAGGGATCGAACTCGCACTGCTGTGTCAAGGATTCTTCACAGTGCAGTGCTCAACCCGCTGCGCCACCACGGAGGCCCTTAAAGGCTGCTTTCATAGAGCACAGAAAACCACTATGAGGGCATAGTAACTGCCTTGGTGGTTTGAATGTGCATTATGCCACAAGATTATGTATAACTACTGTTAGTTATACAAAACTTTTATGTTTTTCTCTTTAAAATTTTTTAATTAAAAATTTTCTTCATTAAACTTATTTATTTTCTTACAACACTGTTCCTTTTTGGAAGGTATTTGATTCCTTCCCTCAGGTGTGGTCCCTGTAGTTCCCCCACCACCATAGCACCCGTGACCCATCACCACAGTTTTTTGTGCTCTTTCTTCCGCTGTTCTGACCTGTCTCTCTCTCTCTCTGTCTCCCCTGTTTCATGCCTCAGATCTATGGCCAGTGTGCAAGTTTAGTCCATTTTAACCAAGAGCATAACAGAATCACTACCAGCCCATTCACCTTCACTAAAAAGGCTGAGTCATAGTGCTAAATACTTCATTCCTGGGTTAAACTAAAGACAGCAGTAACGAAATCAAGGCTAACAGGGAGCAAACTCATTCTCTAAAAATCTTGTGTGATGGTGCACGTGTGAAATGGTGGTAGGAACTCCCTGGGGAATACAAAAGATATCGAATATAATTAAAGAAATCTAATAAAAAAAAATCTTGTGAGCACAGATCCACCGCCTTTCCCTTCTGCCTAGGAACAGCTGTCAGAGTTATGGTCACTGTGTTCCACGTGCTCCAGTCACCAGGCCCTTGGGTATCCGGTAGAAGTGGGTGCAGAAGGTAAGGAGGAGGGCTTTAGAGAAGCAGGATATGCTACCATCAGTCTCCTGTTGGACCAGATCTGCTCTTGTTGGGACCACCTGAGGATTACGACCACCTCCAGGTGCTGACCTCCAGGAGCATCTGTAGTCATAGCAGCTCCTTTTGTGTTCCAGCAGCAGTTAGGGGAGGCTGCCAGCAATGCCAGACCCTAGACTGGCCCCAAACCAGAACCGTTCCTCTTCTGGGCACCTACCACCTGGTTTAGATACCATGTCAGGGGCCTGATGTCTAGGTTGTCTGGTGAGTCTGCTTGCCTGGCCACCATTCTTGACTTGCCTGGGTCGACTTCCATCATCCAGCATCTTCTCTTGGGGCCAGGTATGTGCCTGTGCTCCACCCACTTTTCCTTTCTGTAAACACTGGGAATTCTTCACTTGGATGAGGCTTTGAATGCCCACATTAAACCTACCTCTAGTATCAAAAAACAAAAGAGAAAAAAAGAAAGAAAAAGAAAACTTCATCAGCACAGTAAAATCTGGGTTACATCATTATCTATTAAATCTGTGTGCCATTGCAAGATATGGCCATTTGGAATATATGCTGACACAGTGTTGTAAATCATTTGAGTATTAATCATTCGTATATTAACTACTTAGTCTTTTGAACTGTGGAAAGATTTCATCTCTAGTGGAATATTACAGAAACAAAATAGAAGTGCATGATCTTTCTAAATGAAACTTACATGGACTGAAAGTAGAGATTATTTTAAATACATGCAATATGCAGGCAGTGTAGGAAAAAGGCATTCAAGCATATGATAAACTAAAAACTAGGGCCTCCCTGGTGGCGCAAGGGTTAAGTCTCAGCACTATCAAGATATGGACAGCCTTTGTAGCATGAGCTCCATCCTCAGTTTGGGAGCTAGGCCACATGGGGCAGCAGACCTCTCTTGTGTCTCAGTCCCCCCTCTGCAGTGTATTTTAGTCAGTCTGCCTGTTCTGTTCCCCACTGTCTCTGGTGAATCCTCTCACAGCTTCCCCTTCGCCCCTGCACTTCTGGTCTAGACTCCAGCTTTTGTATGCACAAATAAATCTTTAAAAAATACCAAAATACCCTCTAAAAACTATTTTCAAGATAATCTGAAGCCTTCCAACTAAAAGGAATGCATAATGAAACTCCTAACACAATTCGAAAATGTGGAAAGGTTGTAATCCTTAACAGGAAAAACAAAACTTTTACTGGCAACTTCTACTGAGATGAGAAAATTAAAGTACCAGAAAAGTGGCTTCAACACCATCTAAAACACCAAACAGAGAAGAAAATTATAAATCCATTTTTATCTCTCTCTTTTTTTTAATCATAAAATCCTGTATGTCTACTGGTCAAACTACCAGTGACACACATCACGGGATTCTTTATAAACAGCAATATCCTGGGTATAAAAATTTTCTTGGCTAGATGGGGGGCCTGGAAAAACAAAACTTGCAATCTGACTAAAATCTGAGACATATAGCAGGAGAGGGAGAGGGAGATGGGCCTAAACAGGTGAGGGAAAAGCACAAAGGATGGTGGTGATGGTTCAGGAGTGCTTTGGAGGTGGGAGAATTATGGGGTAGGGAGAAACTAAATACCATCCAAAAATGAGCAATGATGTAAGAAAATAAATAAATTGAATTAAAAAATTTCAGTAGGGTTGCCCTAATTGTAAAATCTCTTCTTTTTAGCCAATTTATTATAAACATTTAAGCTGAGATAAACTCTTCTTTTGTAACTAGTGATTATTATTGGGCACTAAAGATTAAAAGCAAGATAGAGTGTAAAGTGCAATAATCAATAGTAATGACTGTTCTTATTAGTCCAAAAGGACTTTCCCTTCAGTGATTAGACATGTCTTCACATTTAATCTGGGACCAGCAAGTCATTTAACTAAAATTTTCTGATGTGAACATCTTTCTTCAATTTTACAAATTCTCCAGAAATGGAATCAATTTTAGGAATTACTTGACATTTTAATCCATGAACTGGATTTCTACAGGGATTCTATTAAAAATCTAATATGCAAGGGCTTTTGGTAAGTTGTTAATTACTAGTTTAGTTTTTGCAATGTATCTTCCAAGGGTATTTAAATCTTTTATATAGTTTCCTTGTACATAAACATAATGTTCACAGGAATGGGTTGCCTTTTAGGGTCTAATACGTTCAATTCTTATATGCTTAGATCTGTTTAGCAATAGTAAGAAAAATGATCTTATATATTTAAGATTCATTTCAAGAATTCCTTAAAGCATAGTCTTAATCACACACAAACTGATAAATGTTATATTGGTGAAGTAAGTACTGTATTTTCTAGTACATTTAGACTACAGTATATCAGTGTTTCATCCAGGTGTAAAAATAATCAGAAATTTTGTGTGCTTCCTGTTTTTAATGGAAGATCAAATTTCCTATTTAGCTACTCTTCTGTCTGGAGTAGAATATGCTTGATGAAATAATAGGACTCACTTGTTTTCCAAACATATTCATAGATGGTATCTGGATAAGGTGATAAATAATCACTGTCTAGAGTTACTGGTGCTTGAAGGGTAGACTCTCCAAATCAACTGTTTTTCCACTTCTTCTAAACAGTTATTGGCCAGTAGCCTCACCTGAGGGACTTGGTGTTTTATTTTTAAATGTTGACCTAAGTACAATTTGTGAATACCATTTTATTCTATTTTTATAATTAATGTTCTTACATCATGGTTCATTTTGGATAGTATTTGATTTCTCAGGTGTAGGCCCTGAATTCTCCCACCACCATAGCATCCACGATCTATCACCATAGTTCCATGTGCTCTTCCCTCCCCTGTTTTGCTCCTTCCCTCCCCATCCCTCCTTGTGCCTCAAATCAATGATCAGCTTGCAACTTTTTACTTTTTGCCCCGACCCTTTTTTCAGTTTTTCTATATTCAAGACATAGGTAAAACCGTCTGATATTTATCTTTTTCCCTCTGAATTATTTTGCTTAGCAGAATCCCTTTCAGCTCCATCCATGGTACTGCAAACGGCATGAGTTTATCTTTTTTATGAGTTTATCTTTTTTTAATTGCCAAGTGGTACTGAATGGCTTTGTTTGAATAAAATGCTGAATCATTAGTTGATTCAATCGTATCTGTAGGGCACCTCCCTGGTGGCGCAGTGGGTTAAGCAACGCACTATGAAGCAAACCGCAGCCACAGCAGCACAAGTTCGATCCCTGCTGGGGGCGGGGGAGGTGACACACATGGCTTAGCGGACCTCTCCTGCCTGGCCTGCTGCTCCCCTCAGCAGTGCGTTTCAGTCAGTCTACCTGTTCTGCTCCCCGCTCTGTCTCTGGTGGATCTTCTCACCGCCCTGGACTTTGGCTTGTACCCCAGCTCTTGTATGTATAAATAAATAAATCTTTAAAAAAATTAATATCTGTAGGTATTGACCACCTCATCCACCTGTTCCATATCAAGTTATTTTAATTTCTCTTCAGTTTCTACAGCCTGTCCTGGAGAATAGGTCTCTCTCTCTCTCTCTCTCTCTCTCTCTGTTTATTTTACTGGTGAAAAAGAAGTTAGACAGGACTCTCTCTCTCTCTCTCTCTCTCTCTCTCTCTCTCTCTCTCTCTCTCTGTTTATTTTACTGGTGAAAAAGAAGTTAGATAGGAGAAAATATGGTCCTTAACAAAATGGTGCTTGGAGGTCTGCCAGAGAAAGAATTGTCTTCTAACTTTCCATTTTGTTTTACATGTTGATTTTTCATTTAATAACGACCAACTTTCAAGATACTTGTTTTTTCAGCTTTTCTCCTGTTCTTGTAAATTTTAGTGGCAGTCATTTTTAAAGATACTCCTATCTACTCAGTCTCTTGATTTTTGAAAAGGTTTCAGATTTCACTTATTTTCAGATTTCAAGCAAGCCAGTTTCATTCTTGGTGAATTTTCTGCTCCTGAAGACAAGTTATCACCAAAGTCTACACAGGCAGAACATAACTTCCACTGGATTTGGTTGCTAAGACCCTTTCTATGTTTTCAACTTCATCTTTATGGGTGCCCTCTGTAAAGCTGTGATAACAGAGAAGTATCCTCAAGCTCTGGCAGTAGTCCTCACAGCTCAGCGTGTGCTGTCTTTCCTGCTTAGCTCATCTCAGTGACAGAAGTAGTTCCTCAGCCAGCTGCCATTTCTCACCTACTGACCTGCAGCCCTACGCAGGCTCACTTCACATTGAAAGCCCTGCTCTTTCTTTTGACTGCTTCTCCCCCAGTATGGGCCTCATTATACGGCTTAAATATTCATGATTTGCCTCCTTATCTTTGAGCCTTGAATGTTCTCAAAAGCGTAGCTACAAGGGCCTGGCCCCTTGCCCACCTGCCCAGTGGGAAAGGCCGTCCTCTCAGTTCCACCACGAACCAGACTGTCTACACTCCACCCAGTCCTCAACATAATAGTTTCAGTTTCTTGCCTGACTACAAAATTACTCAGATAAATCAGTCAATATCCTTACATGGGAACCAGGGAGCGGCTCAGCTTCTTGAGTGTTCTTGCGTCCCCTAGGCCCTGTGAATTCATTCTGTTCCCAACTGTAAGCCTCCTGTGGCCCTGTGTGGTCTACCGTGCCCTCCCTGCGTGCCCTATATTTGTGTATGTCATGTTGCTTAATTCCATGTGTCTGGTGTTAGGAGTTATGCGTTTGGCCATCCCATATTATTTGAGGCAGATGATCCCTTTTTCATCCACAACGTAAATAGGAGTCAATCAAAACCAGGGTCAGACTTTTCCTGTTTTTTTTTTCATCTCATATTTTTGTGTGTGGGAACAGCACATTTTAGATAATGTAGCAACTCTGTACTCAGCCCCCTTCTGCTGGTTATTATTGTTATTTGCTTTTTTTACTTGTTTAATGATGGGTTGGATTAGTTTCATGAAATCTATTCCCCCTCCCTGAAAACATAAAACCTGTGATGTTTCTCCTCAGGGAATCCAGCACAGGCTTGGGTATGCCCACACTGCCCTGGGATGTTTTCTGCAGGGCTCCTTTGAGCGCCTCTGTCCCTGACCACACTCAGCTGTTAATCTTTACTAATTACGGGCTAGGTTATAAATCGCTCAACAGACTGGTCCAATTACATTTGGACTCCTTTGATGGGATAGTTTTGAGGTCAGGCTTTAGATTGGTTCTGACCCCAGGAGGGCTCTTTCTAGGCTTTCCTTTTCCCTGGTTCTTGCTGGTAAATTAGTTTCCCCACAGTTTAGCTTTCATTTCTAATGATTCTACCAATTTCCTCTTAATTGCTTTTAACCACGAAACTCATTATTTTTGAAAGCCATAGGCTTCAACTTCTTCATATTCTGTTGCAAATTGGTTTGCTTCCTTTGGGGAAAGATGCAGTGCCCTCTGTTTTATGGCCTGAATCTTCCCCTGGGAAAGATCTCTGAGCTGTGGATCTGGAGTTGGGAATGGGGATTATAGTGAACTTTTCTATGAGTGATGCATTTGTCTTAAAAGTCGGGTATTTGGTGGGGCAGGGGAAGTAGTTTGAAGTCTTCTTGCTAAGCTTATCCACATGTGGAACCTCTTACTGATCTGGGTTCCCAGTATTTTCAGCAGTGCTGCGTCCAAGTTGGTCTTACAAGAGGGAACTGCATGGGAGATGGGGGTCCCCTCTTGTCTGGAACTTAGCCTTAGCAAAAGGTAGCTAGAGGCAGCGTAAGAAATGCTTAATGTCTGCTCTTTCTAGAAGGTCAAGAAGGAGCCCAGTTTCCTTGGCTGGACCAGTCTGGAGTGGAGTTTCTGTCCTTGCTGATATAAGAGGGGATAGGAAAGTTTTAGGTCTTGGTTCAAACACCATAAACTCTCACTGTTTTTTCTAAGTTTTAGTAGTTTTTCTTGAATAAATTTTCCTTCATTTGCTGTGTGTCTTAGGACCATTTCCAGATGAATAGGTAGGTTTATAAAAGATTATTTTCAACAATTTCACTGAGAAGTAGATTCATAGAGCTATTCATGCTTTCATGATAAAAGTAGAACTTCTAGCAAACGTTATTAGTCAATTCTTTAAAATACCATTCTATCTCTTAAAAATCCTGGCAGTTGACCATAGAGCTGAGGCATACAACAGGGGAGGAGGATGGAGAAGGGTCAAAACAGGGGAGGAAAGAGCACAAGGGATTGTGGTGATGGATTATGGGTGGTGTGGTGGTGGAGAACTATGAGGACTACACCTCAGGGGAGAAATCAATAACTGTCCAAAAACTAACAAAGATATATAAAATTAATTAGTTAATTTAAAAAAATCCAGGAGCATGAACATGAAAAAGGGCATGAAGTGGTCATTGAATGCCATGTCTATTCACACCCTGTTAGGCCTTCACTATGAACAGTGTAGTGGTCGGAAGGCAGCACAGGAGCAAGGTTCAGGATGGTTCTGGGCAGATGGGTCAAGGAAGGGAGTCTTGGAGCCCTCGGTGGCTTTTCATGTTCCATTTAGTAGAGGCGGCCAGGTACATGGCAGTTAGGGGTGCCGGAGGGGCCGGGAGACTGGCAGGCCTCCCAGCCCCTGGCACATCTCACCCCCTGGCTGCTTTCTTTTCTCTCTCTCTCTCTCTCTCTCTCTCTCTCTCTCTCTCTCTCTCTCTCTCTCTCTCTCTCTCTCTCTCTCTTTGTCTCTCGGTGTTGCTGCTCACGTTGGTCAGTACTGTCAGTCGTATTGGTTCCTGGCGTCCTCATGATGCCGCCCATTTATGCCCGTGTCAAACTCAGGTGTGCTCACTCGCGCATGCCTACCTAGGAATGCTCGCAGGACCACAGGTGTCCATCATCACAGTGGTGGGAGGGTGGGAAGACCTGATTGTTCTCTGACCCTACAACAGCATACTGTTATCTGGGTGTCAGTTCCCACTGATGGATCTTGGACTCAAGAACTACCATTTTGTTGCCAGAACCTGTCACTGACATAAGAATGGTACTTCACAGATGGAATATGTTACAGCTTACTAGCAAGAGCCACAGAATTAAGCAGAGGACTCATGTAGTCCACATGTTAGGAAGGGGCAGGACCCAGTCCTTGAGCTCTATGTTTTAAGTATTTGTAATCCTTCTCTGTACTGTAAGGGAAGACCCACATGAAAAAGACTACAATTGGGCAGGTGGGTGTGGGACAAATGTATAACCAGGAGCCTGTCTGGTTCCTCTGAACCAGCCATTATGGTTAACTGTAAGCAGCACAAAAATACCAGGGAGAGAGCTTGAAAACTCATAGGGGAAGCAGACAATTTAACATGAACCATCCTTGACATTTATAAAATTTGCAAGTTTCAGAGCAAGCTTTAATTAGAGGCCTACCTGCCTCCAAATTATTTGATAAGTTTAAATCAACTAATAAACTGTTAAAATATGTTAAATCTACTTTCACAGCCAATGTGCTTGCTGTGCAAAGCTGAAAGGTCAGTGTTGAGCTTTGAATTCCTAGACTTCTCCACCTTTTGTGCCTTCAAGGTACAAGGAACTATCACTACTCCCCTACATGTGACCTCACACCAAGCTGCTGACACTTGCCAGACTCCTTCTCTTCCCAACCTTTGCTCCACCCCCCACATTTAATGGCTCTTCTGTGTGTCTATGGACATCCCAACTCACTCATCATCCATTTCTCATGTACGGCCTGGAAGTACTTACACCAGCAGTGCAGTTATGTCTGCCAAAGGTCAGCCCCAATAAAGAATGGACTGGTGCTGGAAATAGGTCTGGGGACATTTGAGCCAAAAGATCAGGCATCCTGGGTATCCCAAGTGTGATAGAGATGGGCTAGTACTTTACTGGCCTTACAAATTGGACTCCTGTCCCTGGGAGTAAAGATTGGAGTTATGTGCTACAAAACAGGGAAGTTCAGGAAACACTAGAATCTGGAAAAGCAAGGAAGAAACTCCTCTCCACCTTCGGAGTGCTGATGGCTGTGTTGTCAACCTGAATTCACACTTATGTAGTTAAAACTCCAGATCTACCACGATCAGCCTTTAGAACTGTCAAGATACGTATTTGTTGTTTTCAGCCACCCACTTTGTACTAATTTCTGTGGTTAGGACAGACACAGAAAAATGGGTCCTCACCAACTAAATTCTCTATTCTCTTCCTCTTTTCTATGCTAAATAAGCTCTTTATTGTTCTTTTGTGATTATCTGCATGCTACATACTTCATATGCATGCATAGCTCTAGTGCATGTACATGTATATGTGTGTGTATAATCTCCATAATTGCTGATCATTTTTCATGTTTTTAAGCTTCTTGTACATGGTGAAAAATGATGTCATAGTGTTTGTATCCTTCTGGAATGAGTTTGTTCTCTTATCTATCCTTCCACCACCACCATCCAATCTTTTCCCCTCTAGAAGTTTTTATTGTGTGTGCCAGGCCTTTTGAGAATTTTCTTCCCCAGTCCAGTCCTCATTGCCTTATTCCAGTTACTTGAAATAGCTTCGTCACTGGATTAACACTAGTACTACCATAGATAAACTCAAAGTTACCCCTTATTGCTCTAAAGGAGTGGTTTTCAACCTTGAGATTCAGAATCTCCTGGAAGAATTGTAAAATTAGGACTGCCAGTTTGGCATTAGAATTTCTAATTCTGTAGGCTTGCTAATTTGCATTTCTTTTAAATTAATTATTTTAATTGAAGTAACATCAGTATCTCCCATTAGGCATCTAATTTGCATTTATAACAAGTTCCCAACTTGTGCAAATAAAAATGACCCAACATCATCTGGTCTCATGGTGAGCTAGTTCATCCACTAAGTTTTTTAAAAAATGCAGTAGGAGCTAGCGCTCCACCCCTAATTATATAACTTATTTATAATTTGATAATTTAACTAATTGGAAGATGCAATTAAAGAACCTAAAACTACCATTTCAGTGATAGTAAGCTGGGTCCAAACCAAAAAGGAAGAAATACAAAGGTAGATTTGAATCAGTGTTATTTATCTAAAAAATCTGCAACTTATTTGTTTGAAACTTTTATTTTTAACCAGAAACATTGTCATATATATCCGAAAGACATAAAAGCTCAGGTATTAGTGGATGGTACTTTTTGGCTAATCAACTTCAAAACAAAAGCATTGTTGATAAAATTCCCATGAATAGAAAATCTTGAATTCTTTCTTTCATCCATGATTTTCTATGTCTTCCAACTGTAAATGAAATGAGAGGCAATTAATAATTGAATATCATTAAGATGTACCAGTGACTTTCTAAATAAATGACTCGTCAATCCTATGTATGTCTGCCATAAAAGAAGAAGCCATTTTTTATTCTTGAAGATTAGACACCTGTAACCCACCCCAAGGCAGCAAGTTACTTTTATATAATCCGATGCCTTCAGTTCTCTGACCACACCAACTTTCCCTCACACTTATCAAACACTAAAAATCTTATTTTAAGAGACCTTTCTGGTAATTACATATTTCTTTCCATTATGCTGTGCCATACCATAAACCACACTCAACCGCCCATGTCCAACTTTGCATATTTATAAAAGGAGAAAGAGAGACAGAAAGAATAGATAAGATATAGATGACCTTATCAACTTGGAAAGAAATAATCTTTCTATGACTAATTTTCATTGCTTTTGATTGTCACATGATATACAAAAATTTATAACGGAATGAATAACTAGGTATCAAACATTAAATGGGGTCCAAATTAAAATTCTCATTTTATTCTCAAATGAATCCTCACCTTGTTAGTACAATAGACCATATTTCTGTAGCTAAATGAAGATCTGTTCATGCTGTTTTAACCCCTTGTTCTACTAACAAGTCTTGTTTCTGCTACCAGCTCTGATAAAATTCTGACGTGAACTCTTAGAGCTACAGCTCAAATAAATTGTAAATGTGAATGAAGTGCATTTCAGAATATGTTGAATCCCATACTAATATTCAAGTACATTATTAACATTAAACTGATTTGCAGGACTTTTTATTTATTGAGAAAATTTAAAACATTACTGATGTATGTCAGAAATGGTTGGGCAATACAAAGGTATAAAGAGATACCTGGATTCTCAGAGACTGCTGTTTTCTGGGCCCAGATCTTTTTCTGGTTCTTCATTTCTGAGCCCTTCTTTTCTCTCCTCTTTATCTCTAGCTTCTTGGGCCTCATCATCAGATTTTCCATGCTTATATTCACACTTTTCTTTAATGTAGAATAATACAGACTTTGGGACCAGAACTTCACGGAAAAAATAGCCCAACTTATAATCAATGGAAACATCCAGTACTCTACCCTTAGAAGTATAAGGGGAATAGAAATAGGTGAAGAACGACTTTCTGGGCAAATTCACAATAGTTGATACAACTCCATGGCTCTCATACTTCTGTAGCTTGATAGATTTCACAGTGATATCTTTTCCTTCTTTCCAGTAGATCTCACACCCTGTGCTGTTGATTATTTCAGGCCCTTTGGAGAAGAAGGGATCATAATCATCTGGGCCTGATTTCATTCGATATGTTTTTGTCAAAACTTCGTTGAAAAAGTATTCATTTGTTGTAAAGATAAATTCTATGGTGAAGCCCATTATCGTTTCAATCCTTGAATATTTAATTTTTACATCTTTCAAGTGCTCCAGTATCAATTCATCTTTTCTTTGGATCAACCCAGCAAGAATCTTCACATTTTTAAAAGCCCGCAACCAAAAGTGAGGTATACCAGTTGTTTGCTCTTTACCTTCAGGCTCTCTTTCCTTTACACACCCTGCTCCTTCCTGAGCAACAACTTCCCACTGACATTCATCTTCTGTGGGCTCATAAATTGCATTAATAATTTCAAATCTCTTAGAAAAGAGAGGTTGGTAGAAAGCAGCATACCTTTTTTCAAGATCATAAAGGTCTTTATAGAATTGGGCTTCAATTTTTGCATATTGTGCCTGAAGCCTTTTGAGAGCATTCACCCTTCTCTTAACTGCTAAAGGCAAGTGTTGAGTATGTGCTTCCTTTGACGAGGATATACCACCAGGGACTGCAAGAGTGTCAAGACTTGGCAGCCACTTGCCATAGGCTGAGGTCCCGGCCCCATCAGATGCACAGGTCCCAGCCTCCCAGGACTTAGAAGCATCAATCAGAGATTTGTACTTCTGGGCATGGAATTCTGCTGCTTCTTCCTCTGCCTTCTGGTATATGGCCCCCTCTATGGGTTTCTGGAACATCCAAGAGGTGCCCTCTGCTGGGTCCTCGCCCTCCCAGACATTAGCCTCCTTTTTCAGGTCTTCCTGTTCCTGGAACACTGGTACTTCTTTCAGATCCCCCTGCTCTTGGGGTACTGGTTCTTCATTTGACTCCTCCAGCTCCTGGGGTATGGAGCTCTCTCCACGCAAGGGCAGCCCAGAGTGGCGCCTGACAACCTTGCGGCCTCCATGGTGCTGGGCCAGGTCATGGTCATTATAATGAGCACGGTATAGAATGGAATGGATAAGACCCCAAAATACTGACCGAAACTGCAACATGGGAACCTCACGAATATTAGAGAATTCTGGCTCATAATCTTCTTCTTCCTCCTCATTGTTACCACTTCCCTCCTCCCTGGCATCATCTCTGTCCTTTTCATCCTCCTCTTTATCTAGCTCCATATCATCCTTCTTATCCTTCCCATCATCCAACTCACTCTTCTCTTCCTCACACTCATTGTCTTCACTCTCTTCATCCTCATCATTGTTCCAGTCATCATAATTCTCATCCTGGTCCTCTTCCACTTCCTCTTCCCCTTCTATGAACTGTACATCCCAGTTATCTTCTACAGTGGGCTGGCCAGCCTCCTGCCCACCCTCCTTCTCCCAAAGGGCCCTGGAGACATCCTGGGAAGCCAGAAAGTTCAGGTCCCCAGCACCCCCATCTGACCTTTCCGAAAGTGATAGATGTATACAGAGGGGCTTGGAGTTGTGGCCTGCTCTGCCTCTGGCTCTAGCTCGAACACCTAGGATCAGGTCTTGCTTCTCTGTAGTAGACATGGCAGGAGAGACACACCCTCCACGCCCAAAACGGAGAGAAGTGATGTGGCCGTAGCAACGACCGTGGTGAGGATGGAAACTGAACGTTACCGCTACTAAGGGGAGACCGTTGGCAGCAGTTCCTCCCAGAAGGTGGTGGGAGTGGCAGAGAAAGAGGCCACAGAAGGCAGAACGTGCCTTTTGAAGGTGCCTGTGGCTGCCTCACTACAGGAAGGTCAGGGAGTAGGCAGGAGGGTGGCCCAACAGGGCTGCTCCTCAGATGGCTGCCATGAAGATATCCAATGGGAGATAATGAGAGGCGGAGGTTGGTAAGGTCAACAAACGGTTGCTAGCTTCCTCATGAGCTCTAAGCTCATTTGCTGAGAGGCGATGATTGACATGCCGTCCATCCAATGAATGGTCAAGTCTGTTAGATTCCGTTGACGTGTTAGTGTCCTGGGTTACCCTTTAAGCCCGCCCAAGTGATGTTGTTTTAACGCTACCACTGCCAACAAAACGACAGTGCCCTGCTATGGTGGTGCCCTAGGGTATGGAAATTATAAATTGTTTCCCAGTTTCTACGTAGGACAGCTCATGCCATGAAGTTACTCATTCTTTAAAAAGTGTATAGTCAAATATCAACAATGGTTAAAAAAAAAGTGAAACTTTCACTATGAGAGAGAAAGAGAATTGGGAATTCATTGGTGTTATTAAAACTATTTAGTAAAGAACATGCAAAGTTGAAATGGATCCAATCAAAGAGAAAGAAGATTGAAGAAATATGAAAAACTGGAGGTTGGATTAAACACTGCGCAAACCACACTGAACCTCCACATAATAATGAAAAGAGGAAATTTCTTAAAAGGTAACCATGACATTAAAAAGGGTAGGCATTCTTGGATGATTTCTGAGTAAATAGGCTAAGACTTTCTGTTGTATTCAGTTCCATTAAGCCAAGACCTCAAGTACAAATAATTATTTTTTAAAATTTAATTTTATTTTTAAATTTATTATTTAATTAATTAATTATATTTGACATCGTTTGTATTCCCCAGGGAGTACCCACCACCATTCCACCCATACACCATCACCTCAGTCCCTTGTGCTCTTTCTGCCTGCATCCCCGTGTTTGCCTTCCCCTCCTTTCCCTCCCTCCATGGTCTCTTTGGTTTATCTAGGATATTTGGTGTTGTTTTTTGTTTGCTTGTGGTTATAACTGCCTAATACCTTGAGTTTATTTTTCTTTGTTTTGTTGTTGTTATTGCTCTTTCATATCCCTCCTAATAGTGAAGCCATCCGAAACGTTTCTCTTGCCTTCTGACTTGTTTCACTGAGTATAATTCCTTCCAATTCCATCCATGTTTCTATAAATGTCCCTAGTTTCTCATTTTTTATTGCTGAATAATATTCCATTGAGTATATGCACCACATCTTCTTGATCCAGTCATCTACTTTTGGGCTTTTGGGTTGTTTCCAGGTCTTACCAATTACAAATAGTGCTGCAATGAACATAGGAGTACAGGTGCTCTTTTGTATCTGTGTTTTTGTGTCCTTTGGGTAGATTCCTAGGAGTGGGATTGCTGGATCGTATGGTAGTTCCATTTCTAGTAAACTGAGGAACCTCCATACGGCTTTCCATAATGGTTGGATTAGCTTGCATTCCCACCAGCAGTGTACTAGGGTTCCTTTTCCTCCACATCCTCGCCAGCATTTGTTGTTGTTGTTGTTTTTGATGTATGCCATTCTTACTGGTATAAGGTGGTACCTCATTGTGGTCTTGATTTGCATTTCCCTGACTAAGAGGGATGCTGAGCATTTTTTCATGTGCCTGTTGGCCATTTGTATGTCCTCTTTGGAGAAGTGTCTTTTAAGTTCTTCTGCCCATTTTTTGATTGGGTTTTTTACTTTATTTTTTTGAGTCTTATGAGTTCTTTGTATATATTTGTGATCAAACCCTTGTCTGATGTGTGGAGCGCAAAGATTTTTTCCCATTCAGTGGGATTTCTTTTTGTTCTGTTTAATGTTTCCTTTGCAAGTACAAATAATTCTTAATGCAGCACTATTTCATTCTTATTCTGAGAAGAAAGAAATTTTAATTCTGAGCATACTTTTTGTTTTAAAAAAAAAGCATAATAAATAATTCGGAAGAAGTATCGCATTTCCTAAAATCAATACTGATACATCCTTTACTTCACTCCAACCAAATGTTTGAAATTTTACTCTGCTCCCTTCAAAGAAGGAAGCATGATGTTGGTTTAAATCACTGGTTTACATCTAAAATGAAATTTAGAAATTTTCTGATCCAATTCTTTCATAAAGACAACACATTGAGTCATAATCCCAAGCTAGGGTCTAGAGTTGGTTTCATCAGTTAGGCTCTGGTGTGATCTTGATGTGTTCTTAATTTCTAGGCCTCAATTTTATCCTCTGTGAAATTAGGGACATGACACCTCAACTACCTCAAACTTATTCAAATCATCAAAGTAAGATAATAAGTGTAAAAGGTACTTTTCAGCATTACATATGTTGTATATTTATAAATTATATCGATAATATTTTTCTCCTATTCTTGAATTATTTCAAGGAAACCATTGATTAGTATCCTGAGAATTCAGAATTAACCTTCTAGATTGGGTTGGTAGAATCAATTTTTTCCAGACACAGACACATGGGGTTCAAAAACTAATTTCCAGATGATTGTGTTTAAAATTATGAGTCTCATTTTTATTTTAAGTAGCTAAGAAAAGTTAGTATCTTGAAGATATTGCTGTACTCATGTCCACTGTATCATTCAAAATAGTCAAGCTATGGAAACAACTTTGGTATTAGATGTTCATCAACATATGAATAGATACAATGATAGCTCTCTCCTTCCTCTTCTTCCAACCTCCCCCTTCATACATACATACAAGCACACACACAATGGTATGTTATTCAGTCATCAAAAAAAGGTAATCCTGTCACTTATGACAGTGTGGAAAAACCCAAACTATATCATACTAAGTGAAATAAGTCAAAAAGAGAAAAATAAGTACTACATGTTATCACATTTATGTAGGAATATAAGAATATATAACTCATTGAAATATAGAAATTGTCAGTGGTTGGGGAGTAGGGATGGGGAGATGCTGGTCAAAGGGTACAAACTTTCAATTTTATGATGAATAAGTTCTGAGGATGTTATGCACATGGTGACTGTAGTTATTTTTTTTAAAGATTTATTTATTTATGCATACAAGCACTGGGGTACAGGCCAGAGGTGTGGGGGGTGAGAGGATTCACCAGAGACAGAGCGGGGAGCAGAATAGGCAGATCAATGGAAGCACACTGCTGAGGGGAGCAGCGGGCACAGCAGGAGAAGTCCGCTGCACCATGTGGGTCTCCCCCCTGGCCGGCAGCAGGGATCGAACTCGTGCTGCAGCGGTCGCGGTTTGCCTCACAGTGCGTTGCTCAACCCACTGCGCCACCAGGGAGGCCCTGTAGTTATTAATATTTAGTTGTATACTTGATATTTGTTAAGAAAGTCAATCATAACTACTCTTACCACAAAATAAAATTGAACTACAATATACGAGGACTTGGATTATGTTAATTTAAATGATTGTGATTATTGTTTCACAATGTATACCAATATTGAATCATCATATTGTGTACCTGAAATCTATGCAATCTCATACAGCAACTATATCTCAGTAAAACAAGGGAGAAATATTGTCAGGGACTGAGAAAGAGGTGAACGTCTCTGGAAATAAGAGGTTCAAAGTATGACTGGGAGAAAGAGAAAAGGCTGAATGTGGAGTGAATATATAATTAAGGCATCTTCACATGCAATATAATGACTACAAAGTGTGTAACTGAAGGGGTCAAGAGGGGACACAGTGGGTGGGCTTCTCTTAGAAAAGAGGAGGGAGGATTTAAGGTGGACTGCAAAGGAGAGACAGCACTCCCCTCAATGGGTAGGATAGTTTTCACTTTGCCCCATGAAAATACCAGTATGTTCTCAGAGCATCCTTGACTCTTTCTCTCTGGAAAACAAGGGGCTTACAGTAGGGATTTGACCTTACACTATTGTGGGAACTGGTAACACAATCTTGGTTCAGCTGTTTCTTTGGCATCTGGTGTGATCCTCAACTCATAGAGCATATGGTGAGGAAGGAAGAATGAGTACGAACTGGGGAAATATAGGGAAAATGGAAGCATGTAAAGAAGGATAAACTTATGTCTTTCCTTTCTCTCAATGTCAGATTTCTCCTCCTTCAAACTTAAAAAAAATTTCTGTCATGCATGGCCTGTAGGGGAAGTGGAATTCTTTCCACAGAGTCCCTCCTGAACCTGATCCAGGAATGAGAGAAGCTGAAGAATATGATCTGGGTAGCTGGAGCTCTAAGCCTGGCTACTGTCATTGCCAGTGAGGGAAACCAGGCAGATGCACAAAAAGGAGTGTGGTCCACAGCAGTGCTCCTGAACTACAGTGCCCTTGCAAGAGTAAAATATGACTAAGATTGTGTGTGAAAAAATTCTAGCCATCAACATTTTGGCTAAAGATCTATTTAAAACTGAAAAACAAACAAACAAGCAAAAAACACTAAAAATAATAGGATGGAGTAAGATCATACAAGAACTGCTATTCTCATATCTGATATGCCAGACTTTCAAATAAATGGTAATCAGGGGCAAAGATGGACACTATATAATGATCAAAGGAACCATATAACCATATAAATGTTATTAATATTTGTGCTTCAAATATGGGAGCCCTACTTATACAAAGTAACTATTAACAGACCTAAAACATCATATCAATAAAAATATGACCATTGTTAGAGACTTAAACACACCACTGATAGAAAGGGATAGATAGATCATCCTGACAGAAAATTTACAAAGAAATAAAGGCTTTAGATGAATTATTAGATCAAATGGTTTTTCTGGAAATTTAAAGTCTTTTTTCCTAAAAGCAATGAATACATTTTCATCTCTAGTACACATGAAATATTTTCAAGTATAGAACACATGCTAGGACATCAAACAAGTCTCAGAAAACATATGAAAATAGAAACTGTATCAAACATCTTCATAGACCACGATGTTACAGAGCTAGAAATCAACAATAATAGGAATTTTGGAACAAATCAAAATACGTGAGGACTAAACAAAATATTTGTGAACAAATTTGGGTTGATGCAGAAATCAAAGAACAGATAAAATTATCTAGAGACTAATAAAAATGGAGAAACAGACTACCAGACCCTATGGGTTGCTTTAAAAAGCAGCATTAAATGGGAAGTTTATAGCAAGACAAGACACATAAAAAGAAGAGATTTTTAACAGCATGCTACAACTGAAGAAACTAGAAAATAAACAACAAAAGCGTCCCCCCCAAAAAAAAACAGTAGAAAGGAAGAAATAATAACAATTAGAACAGAAATAAGTGAAACAGAAAACAAAATAACAGGGGCCTTCCTCGTGGCGCAGTGGGTGGCAGGCCACATTGTGAATCATCCGAGTTCGATCCCAGCCAGTGAGGAGACCCACATGGGCCAGGGAGGGGACCCACATGGCATAGCAGACCGCTGCTGCCTCACCCGCTGCTCCCCTCAGCAGTGTATTTCAGTAGATCTGCCTGTTCTGCTCCCCACTCTGTCTCTGGTGAATCTTCTCACCTCCCATGACTCTGGCCTGTACCCCAGCTCTTGTATGCATAAATAAATCTTTGAAAAAGAAAACAAAATAACAATCCGAAAGTTCAGTGAATCCAGGAGTTGGTTTATTGAAACATAAAATTGACAAAGCATTAGCTATGCTTATAAAGAAGAGAGAAACCCCAAAATAGAATCAAAAATGAAAGAGGTGAAATTACAATAAATACTGCAGAAATACACATGATCATAAGGACCTATTTATAAATGTCTCTATGCAAACACATTGCAATACCTAGAACAAATGGACAAATTCTTAGACACAAAACCTCCCAATATTGATTCAAAATGAAATACATAGCTTAAACAGTCCAAGCACATGTGCTGAAATAAAAATTAATAAAAAATCTGTTCAGGAACAACAGCCCCGGACCAGAAGGCCTCTCCAGTGAATTCTACCAAACCTATAAAGGAGATCTAATACTTACTTTACTCAAACTCTTCCAAAAAATTGAAGAGGGAGAAATAGTCCCCCAAACATTCTAAGATGCCAACAGTACCCTGTTCCTAAAACCAAACAAAAATAGCACAAGAAAGAGAGGAAATTATAGGTCACAGTAATAAAAAAAACATGGTACTGGAACAAAAATAGAAAATCAGAGCAATGGAATAGAATTGAAATTCCAGAGTTAATCCATAGAAATATGGATAGTCAGCCATTGATGAGGAAGTTATAGATATACAATGGAGAAAAGATAGCTGTTTTAATAAATGAAACTAGGAAGCATGGAGAACCACTTGAAAAAAATAAAGCAAGACCTGTATTTAACTCCACATGCAAAAATTAATTCAAAATAGATTAAATATTGGGACAAAAGAACTGAAACCATAAAGTAATTGAAATAAAATATAGGGGACATATTGCAGGACACCTACCACAAACATGTACTTGGGAATACAAACAACAGCAAGGAAAACAAAAGCAAAAAATAAACACATGGATCTATATCAAACTTACATTTTTGTGCCTCCAAAAAATCATCGCCAAAAAAAAAAAAGGCAACCTACATAATGGGAAAAATATTTGCATAACATACATATGACAAATGGTTAATCTCCAAAATTTACAAAGTACCCACACACTGCAACAACAAAGATATAAATGACCCAGTTAAAAAATGGACAAAGGTTCTCAATAGACAGGTCTCTAAAAAAGACATTGAGATGGCCTACAGACATATGAAAAGATGTTCAACATCACTTATTGAAAAGGAAATGCAAATTAAAATCACATCGAATACCATCTCACACCTGTGAGAATGACCCATATAAATAAGAACAGAATTAACAAATATTGTTGAGGTTACAATGAAAAAGGATTTCTCATCCACTGTTGATAGGAATACAAGCTGATACAGTCCTAGCCTAGAAATTTCTCAGGAAAATAAAAAACAGAAATTCCATATGACCCAGCAATACCTCTATTAGGTATTTATTCAAATAATATGAAAGCTCTAACATAAAAAGATTTATTTACAACTATTTACATAGCAGCACTGTCACAATTGCCAATTCATGGAACCAATATAAGTGCCCTTCAGGAGATGAATGGATAGAGAAACTATGGAGCATATGTTCAATAAAATATTATAAAATTGTGAAGAAAGATAAAACGGTGGCACCTGGGACAATATGGATGGACCTTGATTATTTTTTCCAATTCCGTTCTCGGGGAAGAGATGATCTTGAGGGGCCTCCCTGGTGGTGCAATGGTTAGAGTCTCAGCATTATCAAGCTATCACCAGCCATTTTGCATGAGTTTGATCCCCAGCTACATGGCACAGCAAACCTCTCCTGTCTTTGCCTGTGCTGCTGCCCTCAGCAGTGTATTTCAATAGATCTGCCTGTTTGGCTCCCCACTCCCCTGTTCTCTCTGGAGAATCCTCTCAGTCCCTGCACCTCTGGCCTATACACCAGTTCTTGTATGTATAAATAAATAAAAATAAATCTTAAAAAAAAGAGGTGATCTTGAAGCACATATACCTGGAGGTTTGCTATAGGATGAATTTTTCAGGTTCTATCACAGTTGATAGTCATTAAAAGGTGTATATCCTGTATGGTAACTTAAAAAAATTGTATTCTCATTTTTCACTGTGTTTTATGAATTAGGTTCACGTGAATCAAATAAGTTTAGATTTATGCCATGTCTGATGGGTTCTGAGGTCATTCGGTTCATGTGAATCAAATAGGTTTAGACTCATGCCAAGTCTAATGGGTTCTGAGGTCATGTCTAGGAAGAATCAGAAAAAGAATCTGCCTGCTTGCTGAAAGAAGGCTGTGAATCTGAACCATGACTGGAAAGAGAGTGAAGGTATGTCATTTCTAGGTCATTCTAGTTCCTACACACTTAATTGATAAAGTTTAGACATGGATCCTTAGCTGATCCACCATGTTCAGTCATCCCAGAACCTTCAACTAAATCATATAGCCTCAGTCTCTATCATTTCTTAACTCTATCGATAGCTATGAGTCCTTTTTCTGTATGATTATAGATGGGACACAGGGCTGTATATTTTAACAATAATGCACACTAGAATGAAATCCTACATTAGGAAGTAAACTCCATAAAAGACATTCACTGCTGTAATCTCATGGCTTGGTTCAAAATAGTGCTTGGCTGATTCAAAAGAATACCTGCACCCCTATGTTTATAGCAGCACTCTTTACAATAGGTAAGACCTGGAAACAACCTAAATGCCCAAAAACAGATGAGTG
>JAGFMF010011954.1:1783525-1799010 GCA_019455555.1 Galemys pyrenaicus
ATAATAACAACAAGAAAGAAACAAAAACCAAAAATGAAAAGACAAGGACAAATTGGGGACACTTGGTGGGGAGGGAAGAGGGGAAGGGTGGAGGGCAGAGGGGAGCATGAGGGACTGAGGTGATGGTGCACTGGTGTTATGGTGATGGGGGATACATGGGGATTAGAAAAAAAAAAAGGGTGCAATTTCATTCTTTTGAATCTGATAAATGTTAGTTGACTGTATATGCATGGGTTTATTTCTTGGCTCTCATTTCTCTTCCTTTGTCTGTCTGTTTTTGTGATATCATACTGTTTTGATTATTCTAGCTTTGTAGTAGTATGAAATAAGATAGTGTGATAAATACAGATTTGTTCTTCTTTCTCAGGCTTGCTATTCAGGATCTTTCATGCTTCTGTTCAATTTTTAGTTTATTTTTCTATTTCTATTTCTTTGAAAAAAGAACACTTTGGAATTTGGATAAGGGTTACCTTAAATCTGTCAGATGCAAAGATCATATAATAAAATGATATATTTTTACTTTAAAAAATAAAAATTAATCTTCATTAGCATTTTTTATTTTTTAATTTTTCATCTTCTGTTACTATTCATCCATCTTGTAAATAATTGTGATTACAATTACTGTAAACAACTTATGGTCAACACAAAACAATGGATTTATTTACACATAAGATGTCATGAGTTATTGTTATTGATATTTATCAAGCTGGAATATAATGCAAATCAATTACCTATAGGAGTTACTGTGAAATTAATAAAAAGATTTGTAATTTTTTTTAAAAAAACCAAAAAACAAAATAGTGCTTGGTGCCCAGGTGCTTAATGAATTTTTTTTTAAGATTTATTTATGTATTCAAGAACTGGGGGACAGGCCAGAGGTGTGTGTGTGTGGGGGTGAGAGAATTCACCAGAGAATGACTGGGGAGCAGAACAGGCAGATTGACTGAAGTACACTGCAGAGGGGAGCAGCAGGAGAGGCAGGAGTGGTCTGCTGCGCCATTTGGGTCACCTCTCTACCTTGGGCTTGAACTCCTGCTGCAGTGAGTGCAGATTCTTCGTAGTGTGGTGCTAAACCCCTTGCGCCACCAGGGAGGCCTCTGCTTAATACATTTGTAAAGTGTATGAATGAATGGGTCCTTGGATCTGGAAATAAATGAACCTTGGTTTAATTCCTGGCTCTACCATCACTAGATTTGTGACTTGGACAAGGAAACTATGTAATCTCTCTGAGGCTGAATTCTGTCATCTGAAAATGTTCATACACCTACCTACCCAGCAGGGTTGTGGTGAGGATGAAATAAGGTGACATGTAGAAAATGGATCGGTACAAGGCTTTGAGCATAAATAAATGCTCAGTAAATGTTAGTTGATTCTGACCGAAATCTAGCAGTTTTCCTCAAAGACACTAACAAAAATTTTAAAATATTTTATCTTTATTCATCACAATGAAACCAATGTCCAAACGAATTAGTTTAAGTGTAACTTCTGGAGATAGTGAGGATGATTAAATTTAAGTGGAGATTCAAGACAAGCTTAGAACTTTTAGAACTTGGAGAATTATAAAATATGGTGTCTCATAGATGAAAGTGTAAGTCTGTTCCAATTTCACTAAAATGATTCAGAAGTGTCCAGAGCCTTTAGAATTATCATATATACTTGTATGTCTTTAGCTGATATTTTCTCTTACCATATGAAGTCAAAGATTGTGGGATGAAGTGAAAGCTTCTGATGGCACTAGAAAGCTTAAGAAAAAGAATTCCATACTCAATACCCTAAATTCCCAACTCACGCTTTCAGGTAATATACTGAAGCCAAGCAACCTGCAAATAGAATTTCTCATCTAATGCACCCAGAGAGCTAAATGCATCACATCCTATAGTCTGTACTTGATCCTGTGAACTACTAAATTATAGAATTCATTGATTTCCATGCATTGACAGGTCATGTTTGTCAAAGTAAGCCACTGAAAGAAAAACAATCAGAACTCAATAATTAGAAAATTGAGATACTTAAAAGAACTGAAGCCCAAAATTGCCACTGAGCCTCCCTTGCTGACAGAAACAGTTCCTCATTTGGTCTAATAAAGCTCTTACTTTTTTTTGTTTAAATACCCAGTAATTTCCTTGTTTGTGAAACTTAACTTGCAAAAAGAATTCAGTTTTCTAATATCATTATCCCACACGAATTAATATTTGCAGAATTCTAACTAGCATAAGAGCCCATCATTACCCCCAGACTGAGGTGAAGGATCAAATATGAAGTGAAAATAGGGAAAAGAAATTTGGATCCGTGTACTTTAAACCATGGCGTTTTTAAAACATAAGTTTGAGGAATTTGTGAGGGAATGGATTATGATAGGGTTCACTCAAAGAGGGAGATACATAATTTTAGAACTGATTGACTGTTGATAGTATGGATATACTGACTAGATATTTTCTTTTCAATGTGCTAGCTATAGCAGATTTATCAAAAACTGAAGTTGCTGTATTAAATTGAAGTTTTAAAAAATATGTTACAGGGCCTCCCTGGTGGTGCAGTGGGTTAAGCAACGCACTATGAAGCAAACCACAGCCACTACAGCATGAGTTCGATCCCTGCTGCTGGCCAGGGAGGGGACCCACATGGTGCAGCAGACCTCTCCTGCCTCACCAGTTGCTCCCCTCAGCAGTGTGTTTCAGTCAGTCTGCCTGTTCTGCTCCCCACTCTGTCTCTGGTGAATCCTCTCACCTCCCTGGACTCTGGCCTGTACCCAGCTCTTGTACACATAAACAAATAAATCTTTAAAAAAATATGTTACAAGTTAATAGTTGAACAATTTTATCTTAGGGGGAATGGATGTCCAGTAAGCAGAACTCAGCAGCCGTATGGGGACTAGAGGAGACCAAATATAGGGCTCAGGGAGACTTGGCATGGGGGAAGACAATCAAGATAGCAGATAAAGGGGAAGAGAATTAACAGTTGCAGGAGTCACGTATGCCAACATTACAAAGAACTTCTAGACACCACCTCTATATTTTACTTCATACTGTCAATGACCATGTGGTGTGGAGATTAAAATTGCCCTATAGAGGCCAGGAAAACAAGGTTCAGGGATATTAAGTAACTTGCCCAAATTACAGTTACCATCAATACATAGCAGAGACATGATAGGCATACAGGACCCCCAAGCACTGGGTGGGGGCATGCATGAGGAGGGCTGCCCTTCTCATATGTCAATGACAGAGCCTGAAATTTCTACCCGCTAGCAAAGCTCAACTGAGTCAAATGGTGAGAAAAACTAGTCGTGCCATTGTCAGACTATGCCACCAGAGGGCACAGATTCAGAAATTTTCCACACACATTGCTTTTTATACAATGACGAGCAGCAGGAGAACACAGCCTGTTGCATGCCCAGAGAGAGCAGGCACTGGTCTCAGCATCAGAACATCAGAGTTTCCCACTGCTTTGCTGTGGGGCACGTGCCCCAGAGATCTCCCTTAGGTAAGGTGTGCCCAATGCTAGTCAGTTTGGTCAGTGGGTGTCAGGGAGTTAGAGAGATTCCTTGGTTTCCAGAGACCACTTATTAGCTATGATCTCTGAAACCCAGTCCTGAGTGGAGTGTTTACCTCATAGTAGGACCTCTGTCTGTGTTTGATAAGAAACAATGTCACAGCACATCACCCTCTATGTAGTCAGGGCCTTGTCAAAATCCTCCAGCAGATTTCTAGTGCCTTCAAGGTAAAGAATGCATTGTTTAACTTGCTTTCCAAATGCCACCATAAGCTTGTTGCAAATTAGTGCCTGTTTCCTCAACCCCACCCCTCATTAACATATGCACATGCTTAATGTATCCTGAAGCAGTGTCTGGAATTGAAAACTTCCCATCATGCCCTTTGCATGGTAAATGCTCAATAAGCAGGAACTGTTGTTACTGTTACCACTACACTACACCTGCTACTACTACTACTACTGCTACCACTGTTACTACTACTGCTACTACCACCACCGCCACCGCCAGCACCAGTAGAGCTGGAAACTGGCAGATGCCAGGTTCAACTCAGGTCTCCTGATTGAGTCCAGTGTTCTTTGCTCCCACTGCTTCTTTGCAGCACACAGTTTAGCACACAGTCAACACTGGATAGTGAAACCTTTGGTTCCACTCTCCTTGGCTCTTTCTGCATCCTCTTTTGGAGTGGCCCAGGAGATGGCACACAGAACAGGGGATTTTAGTAATCAGAAGACAGGACTGGCTGGGTTTCCTCTGAGCAGACTTAGCTGTGTGTAGCAGCAAGTCTAGAGTTGGAAGTTACCTTTGACATCATCTCCTCCATGCCAAAGCATAAAAAATTCCTACAGCATCTGTTACAGTAGCTTACCCGGGCTCTGCCTGTATGCATTTTTCCATCAGAAGGCTGCCAGTCCCACCTTTTGACCCTGTTGGGGAGAACATCTCCTATCTTTATGATACTGCTTTTAGCATTTTTGCAGCCAGTCCTCATCTTCCCTGTGGAAGACACGTTTCCTAGCATGGTCCTGCAAGCTGTGACATCCTCTCTCTATGTTATAGGTGAGGGATCTGGCCGTCAAAGCAATTATTCAAAGCTCCTTCCTTATCGTATTTTCACTTTGTTTTTTTTGGCCTTGTTTTGTGCATCAGCTTTGAAAACATCACCCTGTGGTTTGTGCCGGGGTTGATAAGTAACTAAAAGTGCTCTACTTTTGCAATACCGGGTACATTATAAAGATGGAGGGGTTTTGCTTTCTGAGAGATGCAAGTGGCTTCTTGGGCATGTGCTGTAAGTACTTTTTTCCCCCCTCTTTAAGAACTTTGAATATTTCTGCCAGTAAGTGAGAATCCAAATAACCATGAGTTCCAAATTCTGAGCTCTAAAGGCCAAGGCTTATGTGTGGTCATCAGATAACTGACCTTCTACTATCTTCGATGACATTTTACAGAAAAACTGACAATGTAGAGATTAGATAGAGGGATAATAGCAAGGGAGTTTGGATGGAAAAGATTTGAGGCACTGTGATCATCTGGGAGCTGATGCAGTAGTTCCAGCCGTGAACTGAGACAGTAGAGTAGAAGAGAAAGAAGTTTTGGGAGATATTGAAG
The DNA here is from genome assembly GCA_019455555.1 of Galemys pyrenaicus. Lineage (NCBI taxonomy): Eukaryota > Metazoa > Chordata > Mammalia > Eulipotyphla > Talpidae > Galemys > Galemys pyrenaicus. The sequence continues at coordinate 1,788,621 of JAGFMF010011954.1, forward strand.
AGGTAGTACTTTTATGGTATCATGATTCATTAGATGTGGAGAATGAATGAGAATGAACAAAGCCCCTAGGATAAATCCGAGTCTTCCAGCATGGGAATCTCAGTAGGTCGTGCTGTGGAATAAAGATGAGGGAGCAGTCTTGAGCTTGTGTGTACCTTTGGAACTATTGAGATGTCCAATTGAGACTGAGGTAGGTGTGCATCCACCATGGTCTAGACAGCAGTTAGACAAATGGCTAGGAGCTCAGGTGAGCAATCTGGACTAAAGGATGGAGTTTGTGAAGTAGCAGTTGCGTTCTTGGGTGTGGATGAGATGGCTCAGAAAGACAGTAGAAGGATGAGGAAGGACATCTGTCCTAACTCCATGGATCTCTTCTTGGTCATCACTCATGTCCATGGTCATTTGGATTCCACAGCTGACCCTCTTACTCTACTGCCTTGTATTTTTCCAGACTCAGAGAATCTTACATCATTGTTTCTGACTTATCTAATCATTAAAAATAGTATGTATTAGTTTAAGAAAAAGTACTCAGACATCTTGCAACTTAGAAGTGACTCTTAAGATGATACTAATGGGGACTGAGATCTGAAATGCAAAAGTTATACTTTTCATTTCCAGTTGTTCAGAACTACACCTGTGACTTCCTCATGTACACAAATGCATGAATTTAAACTCATGACCTTATGTACAGCTCCACTAGCCTTCCAGTCCAACTAAACATATCTTGTGACAATTATTCTCCTTTTGTCTTTTTATACAAAGAAAAAGTTTTTTAATCTCATCTTTTATAGGTTTTAATAAAATTGCCAAACTAAAAAACATAATCCAAGTTTTAATTCATGAAAATAATATAAACAGAAGTATTGCTAGTTTTACCTAGGAATTCGTCCCTCTTCAAAAGGCTTTGTCTGGTTCAAATAAAAAGTAACTAAATTTCATAAATTTAATTTGCTCACAGCTATTGTCACTATCACTTCTGAATGTGTGATCATCCTAATATTCTGTGGCCCTGGCAAGTCACCTCTTCTACTCCCTGCCCTATTAGATATGTTATCATTTTTTTTTCAGGGGAGAGAGACATCTCCCAGCTCATGATAAGCACACCATTAAATATTTTTTATTGTTTTCACTAATCATGATGGATGATTATTAGCACATTTGGCTCGGTTTTCATACAGCTAAGCTTCCCCAATGGTTCTCTTACCTCATGTCTTATAGATTGATTACCTTCCTTCCAAAATGCCACTGTTCCTCTATCTGGTTTTCTTGGTACTTGGGCTTCATTGTACACCACTTAAGAACTCTGAAGGCAAAGTAACCACCTGTCATTCCCCCCAACCAAATGCTACTCTCTATAAGATGTCATCCATCAATGCTGACTTTGCATTCAACCTGTACCGGAGGTTCACTGTGGAGACCCCAGATCGGAATATCTTCTTTTCCCCTGTGAGCATTTCTGCAGCTTTGGCCATGCTCTCCCTTGGGGCCTACTCCAGCACCCAAACTCAAATCCTGGAAAGCTTGGGGTTCAACCTCACAGATACCCCAACAGCAGAGATCCAGCAGGGCTTCCAGCACCTGATCTGTTCACTGAATTTTCCAAAGAAGGAGCTGGAATTACAGATGGGAAATGCCCTTTTCATTGGGAAGCAGCTGAAACCACTGGCAAAGTTCTTGGATGATGTCAAGAGCCTCTTTGAGACTGAAGTCTTTTCTATCGACTTCTCCAATGTTTCTGTAGCCCAGCAGGAGATCAATAGTCATGTGGAGAAGCAAACAAAAGGGAGTGTTGTGGGCCTCATCCAAGACCTCAAACCCAGCACAATTATGATCCTGGTGAACTATATTCACTTTAAAGGTAAGGCTAAGATTTTTGTTTCTAAAACTGGTGCTTGTAACAATGAGGATCATGTGACTCTTTTTTTGAAGGCGCTGTGTGCCCAAATGGTTTCTCCTGGTTCTATAGCATATGCCAGTCACGTGTGGTAGAAGAGTGAACTAATTTTTGACCAAAAGCCCACTCACATGTAGACAGATAAAACAGCACAACAGATCTTTTGTGTCATTTCACTGTGTTGGATGTGCTTATACTTTTTAACAGAAGAGGAAATGGACTCTGATGTGTTTAGTGTAAGTATAGTGGTTTTGAACACAGATCATGGAGTCTAACAGCCTTGGGTATGACTTCTGGACTGGCCATTGAGCTGGTGGGAGACAATTGAAGGTCACTTTCTCTTTCTGACCCTCAGTTACTCATTTTAAAACTGGTAGACAGTAGATACATCTATGTCGGTCTTGAGAACTAGATGAGATGACTGATAGAGAGCTCACACTGTCACACCTGCAATATACTGATTTTAAAAAAAATAACATTTTTTCTCTCTGCATTTTAAGCCCAGTGGGCAAATCCTTTTGATCCATCCAAAACAGAGGAGGGTTCCAGCTTCTTAGTGGACAAGACCACCATGGTTCATGTACCCATGATGCATCAGATGGAACAATACTATCATTTGGTGGATACAGAGTTGAATTGCACAGTGTTGCAAATGGACTACAGCAAGAATGCTCTGGCACTCTTTGTTCTTCCTAAAGAGGGCCAGATGGAGTGGGTTGAAGGGGCCATGTCATCTAAAACATTGAAGAAATGGAACCGCTTATTGCAGAAGGGGTAAATATCTTAGAAAATGTGAGAAGTGGAAGGTTGGAATAATGGTGAGATGAGACTGAGTTCAGAAGAAACGTAGAGGCAAGAGAGTCACCCTCAGTCACTAACCAACTATGTGATTAGCCCTGGTGTAGACAGAGAACATAGTCTGTGCCAGTGCCTTCTCCAGGCATTTCATAAACTTCATTTCATCTAAGAATATCAACAAACCTATAAAGGAGAGTTTATCATAGAATTTCTTGAGGATGTCGGGGTTGGAAAGACAAAATGGGTCCTTCAAAGTCAGCCAGCTAACAAATTGATGCCTTCCCAGAGACCAACTGAAGCTTGGATGATGGGTGAGATTAAGATGTTAAGAGGTTTTGTGGGCAGCCATAATGAGCTGGGACTACTAGATAGAAAACCATGAAATTCCCCAGATGCTACTCACTGACATTTATGCCACTGGCTCCACAACCTTGGCCAGCACACCAGAGATGTTTCCTTGTGATTATAAGTGAGTCACATCTCCCTATTTCCAGTGCTGCAACCCAATATTGGCTGAAACAGAGCTCATTCTTTCCAGGACAACTTCTGAATTTTTGGTACCATGTGTTGACCTGCATAGCAATGGTTATCAACACCCAAAGAAGGAGCAGAGTGAGGGTGACAGAGAAAGAGAGGGAATAATGAACTTGGTGTGCTGGTAACCTGTCTCGCCTCCCACTCTCACAACAGGTGGATTGACTTGTTTGTCCCAAAGTTCTCCATCTCTGCCACCTATGAGCTTGGCACTGTCCTTCTGAAGATGGGTATCCAGGATGCCTTTGCTGACAATGCTGATTTTCCTGGATTCACAGAAGACAATGGTCTTAAACTTTCCAATGTAAGTTGGTGTAGTAGAGTCCTTAAATGTAGGAGTTGGAAGGGCCATTGACAGTCAGTTAATTCAACTCTCCCATTTTAACAATGAGGATTCTGAAGCCTCAAGAGGCAGTGTGACTCCTCCTGTGCTAAATTCACTCCACAGTTATTCTCATTACTACCAAACCAGCTACTGTAACAGTTACTTTCATTCCTGACCTTTTTGGCCTAAAATGATTCTGAAAAAATGTCTTAGTCAGAACTGACTCTGATTAAATTTCATCTTGGAGGAGGTAGAAGGGGTAGGGAAGAAGACATAAGAAGAGACTTCTAAAGACAGAGGGCCATGCAGAAAGAGGTGGTTCGCTGATAACTAGGTCTAAAACCACCACATATTGATTAACTACATTTAACCAAGAAGCCTTCTTACTCAAGCACTGTTTACACAGTACAGCAAAAAGTACCAGGCTTAATTTTCCTTTCCTACTTCCAAATCATTCCAAAGACTTTTCCTGTCTCTTAGGAGCCAACAGCATTTGTTCTCCCCCCTACAGGCTGCTCACAAATCTGTGCTGCATGTTGGTGAAAAGGGCACCGAAGCTGTAGCTGTTCCTGAAGTTAGATTCCTGGATCAGCCTGAGATAACTCTCCTTCACCCTATCATCCAGTTTGATAGGTCTTTTCTGTTATTGATTTTGGAAAAAAGCACCAGGAGCATTCTCTTTCTAGGGAAAGTTGTGGACCCAACGGAAGTGTAGTTGGGAAAGATGTTGGCTAATTGCATGTGCTTATTGCAATGGGAAATAAATAAATAGCATAGCCTGATGTGATCGATGTGGGCTTGGATGTGCTTTCTTTTGTGCAGGGTGGAGATTGGACCTTAGCTGAACTGCATTGGGTGTGAAAGAAGCCACACCTGTAACCAAATATTCTGGTAGTTAATAAACTAGTCATTACCCAAAGCACAGGAAAGCCCTATGTCTGCACATTCTTCATTTTCAGAATCTTCGCATTCCCTTTGCACCCCCCCCCCACCTTTCCCCAGTTAGCTCCAAGGAATTTGACTGGGCTGGCAAATTCCCCCTCCTCAGACATATGAGAATAGTTGTAATGAAGGTCAGGGCCTCATATTCAAGTATATTAATAATAAGTTTGCTGAATATAAAACAATGCAAATGCAATGGCTTGAATGTGAACTTCTCAAACTTCTTCCAACCCCATCAAAATGGTTCTCTGTGTTCTTTCAGAACTCCCATTAACAGCTAAAAAGATGCTTCTCCTATAAGATTGAGTCACAAATTTAGAGCTACTGCTAGGGATGTAACTTTGTGACCTAACAAGCAAAGGACAAGAGAGACAGAGATGAAGTTCCCTGTAAAAGCCCATGGTCCCACCAAAAAAGTTGCCTTATTGCTAATTTTCAATCTGGAAATAGAGATGGAAAGTTATTCATTCACACCATGTATTAGTTCCTTATTTTCTTCATTACAATTAGTGTCTACTCCAAATCTTGTACTCCTGTCCCACTTTCTCACGTGTAAATCTCTTAGTTAAAATGTCTTTTTGTTTCTATTCTCACTGAAGTTTGCTATTTTCCTATCCCAATATCTTCCAACAACCTTCCCTTGTCTGTGCTTGCCATAATACTCTATCCACCAAACTAGATCTCATCTCAATACATATTCAAAGCCCTCGCATTAGAATTCAGCACACATGAACATCACAATGAGTGTTGATGATGTAATGTCTGAAATTCTGACTCTATGTGAAACTTCAGTGATAAGAAAATAATAAAATATACATAGTGCTTTTGCAGATACTATGCTTCATATTGAAGTACATAACTTTATTTAGAAAAGTATGTTGTACACAAACATTCTAATATTTTCTTATTAGAAATAATAATTTGCATGGAGGTTTGCTAATCCTTGGTATACTTGATACCAAATTGAGTTCATACTTTACTTTTTGGACAATAAATTGGAAGCCTGGAGAGGGAAAGTAACTTCTGGCACAGGAAATTCATTGCTGTCAGATTTTGGTAAGACTGGTGTAGATTTACAATCTTGGCTTTGCTACTTAAACTATTTTGCGAACTTAGACAAGGTATTTAAACACAATACGTTGTTCACTCCTGTAAAATGGGAACACCAATAATATCCATGTCATCAGATTTTGTGATTATTCCTTGCTGCAAAATCTGTAATGTGCTTATCACAGAGCCAGGCATCAAGAAGAAACCTTGCCACTATAAGTTATTTCACTCTTATTGGCCAGTATCAAGCAGTGGGCTGGTATGGAATCAGCATTGAAGCTGGGGGTTCCTCGTTTTCAGACTTCTGTTCCCTAGTTCACAGCCTACCTCGTGTGGCTTTTCCTCAATGCCTGTATGCAGAGAAAGTGTGAACTCTCAGGTATCTTTTCTTATCCCAACACTAATCCTATCAGAGGAAGACTCTACACATACAGCCTCATTGAACCTGAACTACTTCCTTACTCCAAATATACATACGCTGAGGTTTTGGGCTTTAACATTTGAATTGGAGGAATGGTTACACAAATGTTTACATCTTTAACATTAGCCTTAGTCCAAGAAAAAGAGAAATTGGTAGCACTACTGGAGATGCTACAGGTTATATTCTCCAGGAAGTACATTGTAAAATGGGTAGTGCTGCCCATTCTAAATTCCCCCTGTACTTGGTCCCTGTAGCTCACTTGGTGATAAGACCGAGACCCTGAACCCTGCATATCTTGAGTCACTGATCACTATGTTTGCCTCTGGCTAAGGTTACTGCACATGTTCATTTCCCATCAAATTTGGGTGAAGGAGAAACAGGAGGCAGCCATGTGGATTGCAAGTATATTCATCTAGTCTCCTCTGTGTAAAAACATCTCTTCCTTGGGATGATGAGGATCAATTGCCCTTGCACAGATGGTGTAGTAAAGAGTCCGACTCCATTTTTTGATATTTGACTTCTGGCATCCTTTAAGCTTCACCTCACTTTTTAGTTAACTCTGACACCTTGGTTTTGACCCAGTAAAACTATTTTGGACTTCTGGCTTCCATAACTGTAGAACCATAAGAAAATTAATTTCTGTTATTTTAAGTCACTAAGTTTGTGGGAATTTGTTATAGAAGCCATAGGATGTTTATACAGTTGTCAATAATGAAGTATGAATTGAAATGTTACCATTGCAATTTGTAATGCTCCTATGTGCTTTAGATGTCTTTGGCCTTTTCTTCCATAAAATATATGTTACAACTTTATTGGTATAAATGTAATCCAGGCTTAATTCACTACTCTATGTTCATTACATGCCCACTTTTTTCTGTTTTTATTTTTATTATTTTTTAAAGATTTATTTATTCATGCATAAAAGAGCTGGGGTACAGGCCAGCATCACTGTAGGTGAGAGGATTCACCAGAGACAGCGTGGGGAACAGAACAGGCAGACGACTGAAATACTCTGCTGAGGGGAGCAGCGGGCGATGCAGGAGAGGTCTGCTGTGCCATGTGGGTCCCCTCCTTGGCCAGAGCTCAAACTCGCGCTGCTGTGCCACGGATGCTTCACCGTGTAGCGCTTAACCCGCTGCACTATGAGGGAGGCCCTGTTTTCTGTTTTTAAAATAATCTAAAAATATTTTTATGAATTCTTAAAAGTATCATGAACCTAGACTCTGTGACTGCGGAGTCTAATGGGTTAGTCAGTGAGTGTGTGTGACTGACCGACCATGGACATTGTTGAGCTAATGTGCTCCCTTCACTTTCTCTTTGTTGGAAGAGGTCTCTCACATCTTAGCAGCTTTCAATTAAAAAAATCTGTTTTCTCTGAGTCATTGAGTGGAAAAGGCTACCTTCTGCCAAGGAATACCCATATTGTACTGTTATAAGAATGAAGAATAAACTTTTATGGTTTCAAGGTCTCAGAAATGTTGGTATGTATTTTTAAGAGCGGCTGGTGTTATAAAAGAGTAAAGAGTACAGAGACTGGTACTTTGAAGTGGAATTCACTCCTAATGAAAACCTACAACCATGTGATTTTGGCTTGGTGGTCAAGTTGTATGCAGTGAGGAAGTTGGAACTGGAGATATGGAGACCCAAGTGCAGTGGCACACATTTGAGGAATTTATCGTCAACCATATCCACTTGGAAAGCAGATCAAAGACCTACTAAGCCTGAAGATCTGGGAGGGATTGAATAATGGAATGTTGATAGTATGCATTGGCTGTTATTTGCTGTATTTAGCAAGTGTCAAAACAACAACAAATCTAGATCATAATAATTCTATCTATTATTCAAAAAATAATAGCACTGGGTGGCTTAAACAAGAGAAATTAATTTTCTCACAGTTCTGGAGGCTAGAATGCCCAGGTCAAGGTGCAGCAGGTTGGACTTCTGATGAGTTCTCCTTACTCTGTTCTGACATTACCTTACCGTATTGTGTGTGCATAAGTCTTTCCTTCCCTCTCTCCCTCATAAGGACTGTACCACTTATGACCTCATCACCTTAATTACCTTAAATGCCATATTTCCTAACACAGTGTCACTGTATGTTAGGGTTTAACAAATGAATTTGGGAGTATATATTTCAGTCCACCTAATTCCACGCCTAGATCCCTCAAATTAATGTTCTGTTTGCATGTAATGTATATGCACTCCATTCCAATAGCCCTCGGAATTTTAATGCATTCCAGCATCAACTATGGAGTTTAAATTGATCTAAATATATTTTAAATCAGATATAGATGAGACCTAGGTATGGTTTATCCTGAGGTAAAATTCCTCTCTAGCTGTGAATGTGAAACTCATTTGTCCTTGAAGGACAGGCAAGTTATTTGCTTCTAAGTCCAATGATTGGACAGGCATAGAATAGACATTTCCATCCTCAAAGAGAAAAATTGGAAGGGCAGAAGTGGTGAGGGATCCCACACAAAAGCAAAACCCAAGAAGGCAAATTCCAGTAGATTTTAACGTTCAAATTTTTTTCTCTTTGCTTCAATACCTTGCTCTCCAGACCCACTGGGGTGGCAGCATCACCACAGCGGCTCTATCTAGGGGTCCTCCCTCTGCAAATCAGTTAGCCTAAGCTCCTACCTGAAAGGGTCCAGGTGATCCTGCCCCCAAATACTTTGGGCTTAGGTCATCTGGCCTACTGAAATTGAGTTGTGGCACTGATGATCTTTGAATCATGTTGGGGTCAATTTTTCCCCTCTTCTTGAAGAATGACACAAATTTGAAGCCATATAGCTCCACTGTCCCATCCAGTCAAATCCAAGCAGTCTAACAACCTTCCTTCATTTTGTTGCATTTCCATCTCTTTCAGTTCAAACTGGAAGTGTTTCTGCTACTATAATTCCATAAAATTTTCATCAATAATAATCTGACCCCCAACTATTTTCTCTTTTTTTTTTGTGCACTAGACATTGACTGATTTCTCTAAATGTTCAAATCCTGATTGCTTTCCCCTTAACAAGTCCTCCTTTATATTTTACTACACACAGTCAGCAGGCAGCAAGACTCTCCTTTAAAACTTCGCTTAGAAATTTCTTCAGAAAAATATCCAATTTCACACTAAAAGTTCTAATTTCAACAAAACATTAGAAACATTCAGCCAAGATCTTTGCCATTGTATCACAAGGATAAGGATGCCCTTTACTCTGGTTTCAAATAACATGTTTCTCATTTTAATCTGAGAAGTTACTAGAATTACCTTTAATGTCCATATTTCTAGATATGTTTAAACTCTTTCATCCTCTACCAATTACTCAATTCCCAAATTGTTTTCACATTTTTAACTATTTGCTACATTAGCACCTCACATTTCAGTAACAAATCATGTTTTAATCTACTGGGGCTGCTAAAGCAAATTGACATAGACTGAGTGCATTAAACAACAGAAATTCATGCATTTAATTTTTGGAGTGGTTTCACACAGTATGCATATGTTAAGATGTGTACATTTTAAATACACTTTAAATATGTGCGGTTTGTTTTATATCAATTTTATCTCAAACTTTTTGAAATTGAAAAAAACAAAATTCTTTTTTTTGATCTATAGTTTTTATTTCTTTTTTTTGACTTTTTTAATATAAAATATATTTTTTTAAATTTACATATACTTGCCATCAATTGTAATCCCCATGGATTCCCCATCACCATTATTTCTAATGTCTCCCAGAGCGTTTTTCTCCAGTTATGATCAAACGTGATAGAATTAGCTGTCAAAGTACTCCACGCAGTCTATGTACAATCTACTTTGCCCACCTGTCTAAAAGGCAGGCAGGGGGCTGTGGATGGGAGAGGTGGTGGGGAGCTTAGGCAGAGTCTGTGCCACATGCACAGGCAGAACACATGCCTGGCAGCGATTCCTGGTCTCTGGCCTCTGAAAAATTGCAAGATAGCAACTCCAACCAGGCAGCTTTTGTTTTTTGTTCTTCTTGTTCTTCTTGTTCTTCTTGTTCTTCTTGTTCTTCTTGTTCTTCTTCTTGTTCGTCTTCTTGTTCTTCTTCTTGTTCTTCTTCTTGTTCTTCTTCTTGTTCTTCTTCTTGTTCTTGTTCTTCTTCTTGTTCTTCTTGTTCTTCTTGTTCTTCTTGTTCTTCTTGTTCTTCTTGTTCTTCTTGTTCTTCTTCTTCTTCTTCTTCTTCTTCTTCTTCTTCTTCTTCTTCTTCTTCTTCTTCTTCTTCTTCTTCTTCTTCTTCTTCTTCTTCTTCTTCTTTTTGTTAACATATTTATTTTTAAATTTTTATGTTAACTTTTTTTAAGATTTCTTTTTTCTCATTAGATTTTTTTATTAAAATATTTTAAAATTTACATATACTTGCCATCAATTGTAATCCCCATGTACTCCCCATCACCATCTCACCAGTGCACCATCACCTCA
>JAGFMF010011954.1:1800969-1854400 GCA_019455555.1 Galemys pyrenaicus
CATCCTTGTCTTGTTCCAGATCTTAGGGGAAAGGATTTTAACTTTTTGCCATTGAGAATGATACTGGCTATGGGCTTGTCATATATGGCCTTTATTATAAAACAAAATTCTTATTTAAAAATTCATTAGTTAAATAGAGAAGATTCACATATGGGTGGATTTTTTATTTTATACCATTTTGGGATTATATGCTGCAATGATTTCTGACAGGGTTACATTTTTCATTTTCAACAATAAATGATTACCGTGCTTTATTGTTTAAGGAATGCAAAAAATATTTTAATCAATTTTTTGGGAGGGGGAAAAAACCTCATTTACTCATTCAGTTTCAAGGATGAGATTAGGAGTGTCATGGCTTTAAAAAGTTTGCATAAAACTTCACAGTATGAATTGTTTTGAAATTAAATAATTGGCAAATGTTATACAAAAAATTATCTCATGCAACCTGATCCATTTGCCAAAACAGACAATTAGATAGAGCACTGCTATTGAGAAGATACCTATTTTCAGTCATGAAAATATACATGCTATCAAGGAAATGGCAATTACCACAAAAAACAAACAAACAAAAAACTCAAAAAGATCAAAAGGTCAAAGATAAACCAAAGGAATCATGGGGCGGGGGCGGGCAGATGCAGGGGAGAGCAAAGACAGGGATGAGGGCATAAAGAACAGAAGGGTCTGAGGTGATGGTGCATGGGTGAAATGGTTGTGGGAACTCCCTGGGGATTACAAATGTTGTCAAATACAATTAAATAAATGTAATGAGAAAAATAAGCCAACTCTCACAAAAAATAAAACAAAATTCTGCTTCTCAAAAACAAACAAATAAATAAAATATATATGCTCACCAGAAATTTATTTTCTGACAGGCCTCATTCCCACTAGCTGCAGATCTTGTAGCAGTGAACCAAGCATGGAGAGAGCCTTGCTACTGGAAGTGGACTTGAGTGACCACAGGGCACCAGAGACCAGTGCAGATGTCAACACGGGTGACACCAAGGAGATTCATACTTTATTGTACAGAAGGTGGGTGGAGAGAGGAACCTGAAAGTTGTGGTCTGGAGTAGAGGACACTGGTGGCAGAGCTGTCACCTCAATCAGAGGCCTGGGGTGAGGGTGAGTAGACATTGCATGGAGACACAGACCCCACACTCTTAAAAGAGAGGAAAACTTTGTGGAGGAGCTGGGGTGTTCTGCACAGTTTATGTGCCTTGTAAAACTTTGGTTCTATACTTTCCTTTCTCCATCTCCTGGGGCTGGTGCTAATCTTGTGAGACACCCTGAGAATGCAAGGGACTGAGGAGTCTCTCATGCTGAACACCAAAGAGGAGGGTATCAGCAGTGCCCAAAACATGCGTTAACCCCATTCTGACACAATCTTAGCAAATCAAATTCAATAGTACAGTAAATGGATCATATATCATGATCAAGTGTGTTTGTTTCAGGAATGAATGGATGGTTTAACATATACAAATCAATAAATGTAATTCATCATATCAACAAAAGGAAAGATAAAAATCATAAGATCATGTCAATAGATGCAGAAGAAGCATTTGTTAAGAGTCAGCATACACTTATGATACAAAATACTTAGTAAAATGGGGATATAAGGGGTATACCTCAATATAATAAAGACCATATATGACAAACCCACAGCTAATAACAGATTCAATAGAAAAAAAAACTGAAAGCTTTTCTTTTAAGATCAGGTACATGAAAAGGGTGTCCACTTTCTCCACTACTATTCAACAAAGTATTGGATGTCTTACCTAGAATAATTAGGCAAGAGATAGATATATAAGGAATCCAAATAGAAAAAGAAGAAAAATTACTATCCACAGACAATATACAAAAGTCTGTCTCATCCTTATATGCAAATAATGAACTAGAAGAGTAAGAAATCAAAGAAATCAATGTTTATAATATCATCAAAAATTATTAAATATATAGTAATAACTATAACAAAGCAGGTAAAAGACTAGGTCAGTAAAACTCTAAGATGTTATTCAAAGAAATAGAATGAGACACAAAGAAACGGAAAGATATTCCTTGTTCACTGATTGAAAAAAACAAATATGGTTAAGATAGTTTGTCCAAGATCAATACATAGGTTCAATGCAATCACTATCAATGTTTCAATGGAATTCTTCAAAGAAATAAGCAAACATTACAGAAGCTTATATGGACCCACAAAAGTCCCCCACTAGCCAAAGCAATCTCAACAAAAAAAGAACTGTAAAAACAATCTTGAAATAAAAACAAAGTTGTATAGAACTTCCTAACTTCTAAATCAACGCCAAACTACAGTAATTGAAGCAGTGTGGTAGTGGCACTGGCAGACATGTAGATCAATGGAATAGAACTTTGAGTATAGAAATAAACCAATAAATGTGATGATTGATTTTTGACAACAGCCCTAAGGCTATTGAGTGGGTAATTGTAGTCTGTTTGGCACATGGTGCTGTTGCAACTGAATATCTTTTTGTAACAGGATAACAGGAGGAAGATGGATCCTTACCTCACACCATATACAAAGTTTAACTCCAAATAGAAAATGTTCTAATTAACTCTAATAGAAAAAGTCTTTGAACAAGAATGTCTTACTAAAAGCTTCTCATTTTAACAGATAAACTCAGTCTTTTTTGAGTTTTGTGTCTGGGGAAATAAGTTGAATGTGATTGCTGTAATGTGCAGTTGATTGAATTCCAATAGATTGAAAGCTTATTGAATTTTGTGGCAATGACTTTACGAAAGAAATAACAAACTTGATATAAAAGAGCCTTAACTGTACAACTCGGTCCCCAAATCTATACCAGCAAGAAAAGGGCTGTGGGGAATTATATATTTAGAAAGGAGGTAAATCTCCCACAAACCCAGTTGAGATATGTTTATGGAGAGCATTGGACAAAGGAGTTTCCCACAAAATGAGGACTAAGCATCTAATCAGGGACCTTCCCCCAGGGCACAGTGCTCTTAGAGTACCTGACCAATACATTTCCCTCATTGCTGTGGACTAGCAATCAGGATGTCTTTCATTTTATTTTTTTTAAGATTCATTTATTTATGCACACAAGAGCTGGGTTACATGCCAGAGTTGCAGGAGGTGAGAGGATTCATCAGAGACAGAGTGGGGAGCATAAAGGCAGCTCTACTGAAATACACTGCTGAGGGGAGTAGCAGGCGAGGCAGGAGAGGTCTGCCTTGCCATGTGGGTCCCCTCCCTGGCTGGGGATCGAACTCACGCTTTGTACCTTGGATGCTTCACAGTGTGGCACCCAACCCATTGCCCACCAGGGAGACCCTTTCATTTTCTTAATAGGAGCTTTTACTAGACTAATTCTGTCCTTATTTCACCATTGTGTATTAAGGATGTGGAGGGAGAAGGTAATTTAACTTTTAGTTCAAAAGAATCCGCAATTGGGTCCGATGGATAGGACCGTATATCACCTAAGACATCCGTATTTTGAACTGAGTGAAGTAACTGGTTAGAACTTTGACTTATCTTCCTCAGGGAGGGAGTATGTATATCCTAAGAGTGAGAAGGAAGGTGCATACAGACATTTGGTGACCAGAGGAGCAAAAACAGATAAGTAAATGTTATGCAAACATATGGACCTTGCCTTATGTTGAACGTATTTGTTGGTGAGAAACCTTTGCCTGGCTAAGAAATGTATTTTCCAGCCTGCCTTATAACTACTCAAGACTTGTGATTTGTTCTTACGGATGTAATAAGGGTCGAAGTGGTCTGTGTCACTGATCAGCGAGAAGACTAAGGAGCAAATGTAACTTTTATATCATCTTTTTCTTCATTTTTCTAACTCCAGGGCTCAAGAATATGACTCATTAAGGTGGGAGGAGACAGGATCACTGAATTACCGTGTGGAGGAAACCATCCACCTATTACATGAAACTGAAATGATTTGTAATCTATTGAACTATGGAAACATTAAGTTTTATTTGCTAAACAACATTCTCCTTATCACGGAATGTACCAATGTTATTCCCATTGTATAATGAGGAAATAAAAACTCAGGGCATTAAGGAAACTTCCCAAAGGCATATAGTTTTCTGGTGCTGAATCTAGGCTTCTCTCTCAGGTTCTATCAGTCTAGAGCCTCTTGCTCTTGGCTAGAATGGCATTTGTCTCCTGGGAAAAAGTAGAATAAGGGTGGTGCTGGAAGTGCTGGTGTCTTTCCAAAGTTACTTCCTCCTATGGCAGGAGGCCACCCACAAGGTAAATAGAAAGAAATTAACCAGAGCAGTCAGAAAGTTTCATCAGGTTTTTGAGAAGGAGCTATGAGTTTCCATTAAGTTCCTTGGAATGTTGGAAGTGGATAGCACAGCTGTAACATCTCCATTAGAATGGGGAGGATTCACACATTCTTACTGCATTCCTGCCCTCACTGACTCAACAGCCCAGAACGGAGGGTCTACAGTGTGGGAGGATCTGTTCCAAAGGAAGAACAAAAATCTTTATGGACCTTATATTCCAAGTGTGAAAGATGGACAGTAAATTAAAAATAAATAAAATACACCAGGTTTTGTATGTTAATGAGTACTATGGAGAACGATAAAGCAGGGAAAGGAGGAAAGTATAACAATTCAAATATAATAATCCCTTTCTCCAGGCTGGAGAAACAAGGGTTACACTCTCTTGTTTGCTATATCCCACTTCCCAGAAGCTGAGATGAAACGCCCCACAAGGTTGATTTTTGCTACCCCTATCACTTATTTGTTTTATTTCCTTGCAAATTATTAACTTCACACAGTAGTGTTTTGCAAGGACTTGTCTCAGTCTGTGCTCCTCTTCCCCCATCCTTCGTGGCAACTCTCTTATCTACTTTTAGACTGTCCACCCACAGCTCTGCTCTTTGCTGATTGTGAGCTTACAAAAAGGACTCCTTTGGATTTGCTCCACTTATTTCATACCTCTTATCTCAGTCCCTCCTTATTTCTTTTAAGGAACAACACTAGCATCACAAATGTGAGTTCTAGAGTCAGAGGAATCTGAGTTGAAACTTTGATTCTCTCACTTACTGCTATGGGAACTTTGGCTAGTGTTAATGCCTGAGTAGCATGAAATGGGTATAACGTTACAGAAATAATCTGAACCCATTATCTAGAGAAAGAGGTTGCTACCAGAAGGTAAATCAGTACTGTTCTTCGTTGGTGGGCATCCAAGGCTCACATCACACAATGACTAAGGTGCTGGTAAAAAAAAAAAGGGGAGGCCCTCCCTGGTGGTGGGCACAGTGGGTTAAGCAACACACTATGAAGCAAACCACAGCCACTGCAGCACGAGTTCGATCCCTGCTGCCGGCAAGGGAGGTGATCCACATGGCGTAGAGGACCTCTCTTGCCTCGCCCGCTGCTCCCCTCAGCAGTGTATTTCAATAAATCTGCCTGTTCTGTTCCCCACTCTGTCTCTGGTGGATCCTCTCACACCCACATCTCTGACCTGTACCCCAGTTCTTGTATGCATAAATAAATAAATCTTTAAAAAAAAAGGGGGATATGGGGATATTAAGTGGAAAGTGGAGGATTGAAATCATAAATACTACATATAATCTCAAACCAGATACATAAAGACTTTGGTCCTTATAAATATGTTACTTCTTTCTGCTCATAGACTTAAACCTATATATTTTATTTTATTTTTTCCTTAGTGTTCTCATTTTTATTAATATAAATTTTTTAAAAAATTTACATATACTTGCCATCAATTGTAATCCCCATGTATTCCCCATCACCATCTCACCAGTGCAAAATTGTACATAAAGAGATTATAATGGCTAAATGTAATTCACAGGGTGAGGAATAATGACATGTAATTACAATGTATTTAGAGGGGTACGATGGCCTCCCTGGTGGCCTAGGGGTTACATCTCACTGCTACCAACACTAAGGCCTTCCAAGATGGCCTAAGTTCAATCCCCACCAGGGAACTGACCCACATGGTGCAGCAGACCTCTCCTGTTTTGCCGCTGCTCCCCTCAGCAATATTTCAGTCAGTCTGCCTGTTCTGCTTTCCCCTCTGTCTCTGGTGAACTCTTTCATCCCCCTCACCTCTGGCCTACACAACAGTTCTATGCCTAAATAAATAAAATCTTTTAAAAAATAGAGGGAGTTATGAGTATTAGCCATAGATTCTGTATTCAGAATTTAGTGAAGTGACTGATGAGATGCTGAAGATGAGGACTGCTTTGGGCTATACATGAAATAATTGAACCTTTCTAGGCAGGAATATTTTTTGAAGAAAGGATATGAAAAGAATAGTGTGCAGGTGATGGGCAGTCATCAGCGTGGATTCTAGTAGATATGCTGCTTTTCAGAAAACTAGTATCAGCTGTTTCTTGGTCTTGCCCCAGTTTCATTTTAAAGGAGTAGCCTTCACCTTTATATTAAGTCTACTTCAATCAATGATACAGCTCTGCTCTAACCAAGAGGCATGTCATCCTGGCAGGATAATCTATACTCTGTGGCTAGATTTTGGATCTTAATCATAGGGACAAAAAGAGTGAATGTGTCTACAATCTAGGCAGTCAGTATGTAGGTATCCTGGATCATGTTCTAACTCCACTTTTGATCATTCCTGCCCCAGTTCTCCAGTTTCCTATTGGTTCTCTGAGCCCTTAATATAACACATTTTCCTTGCTTAAGTTTGCCTGAATTATTTTCTATGACTACCAATTTTTTTAAATTTCAGTAGAAAGACCATGTATCATAAACCAACAATATGCTATCATCAGAGCATGGGTTTATATTATGGTTCCACCACTGACTTATAAGCTGGGCCTTAGTTTCATGATTGTGGAAAATAAATGATAAAAATGATACTTAGATCATAGAGTTATTGTGTGTTAAGTGATGGAGAAATGGTAGCTTTTATTATTTTGTAACTGGAACTTCTTAAATTAAGTATTTTCCCCATATATTCTTCACTCTACCATTTTATAAGTAAAAATCTGTTGGATGGCCATCTCTCAAACGTGGGATATTATTGTGCTAATTGGAATAATGAATGGAGCTGCAGAACTGAAGGACCCTAAAAAAGTTATCTCAGTCTACATAGACTAGGTCCAGGAGCTACTCCTAGGAAAAGGTGAATATTTCAAATTGCTTTTCAATGATTTTTGACGATCAACTTGGAGTCTTTTGAATATAACATTATGGTGTAATTGACAAGAAATGTCAAGCTTTACTTTGCATTAGTTAAAATAAATGAGGTGTATATGTGATATGGAGAGGGTTTTCTCTGATCTGGTTCTGGGAGCTTCAGTTGAAGCATTTTCTTTGCCCTCTCCTCTCAGTAATTTTTCTAGGTAACTCTGTTCAATATATCCTCTATCTCTGCTCCTTTCCCTATTGTTTTCTGCAATCAAATCATCATCAACACATAGTTAAATTTTGACCTAAATAGTCCCTATGGTTCATAACATTTCCATTTGCCTGCCTCAGATTTCTAAAGCATTTATTCAGTATTATTTAACTAGTGTTTACTTTGAAAACACTGAGGACCTTTCAACTCTTCCCATTAAACACTTTACCTTTTACATCTGGCAGCAATGAGTTTTGCTCTAGACAGAGTTCAAATGCCTCTTTCTCTGATGCTGGAGCAGAGCTACCTAAGAAAAAGCTCTGCTTTTAATAAGTGACTTTAACTGTCAGAATGACATCTTTTCCTACTTCTTATCCAAATTTATGTTCCCAGAATTTGCTTATTCTGCAGAAGCCTGGATTTATTCAGTGATGAGTTTTTCTCTTTCTAGGAATGTAAACCTTTTGCTCCTCAAGAATGTTGTATCTGAAAAGAGAGGATTTGAAAATCAGCTACATTTTTGATGTGCAGGCATGTATACAGAGCATTTAACAGGAGTTGACGCTCAGAGTAGGTGTATTTCATGCACTTGATTTTTTTAAACAAGAAGTATGTGACACTTTTATAATTATACTTTTTTTTAAAGAAAGTGATAAATCCTTTCTTCCAAAGGCACTTTGTAAGTCCATTATAATAACAGCCTCTCTATCTGGGTATTTTATCAAACTCAAATTTCATGGTCAATCATTATGACCATTTTTATGCATATGTCCTTGACTCTCTTATCTTTGTGTTCTTTCGGGACACTTGAGAAACTGTATCCTCGATTAAATCCAGTTTTCCCTTGCCTGTGCCTGAGAATCTGACCATGACTAGAGGAAAAAGCACAATAATGATTTAATGACCACACACTTAAAGTACATGTTTAATCTTGCCAAGATCTTATTTGTTTTGAATTAACTGTCATCCACAGAGCATCAATTTCAGGTTCTTTTGTCTCCCCAAACCCCTAATACCTTCTCTCTTGTCTTCCTCTTAGGTGATGACTTTGCTTCCTACTTTGCAGGAAAAAACAGAACAATTAAAGGGGATTTTCCACATGTCCTTATTGCTTCTATCCACTTAGTAACATCTACATCCATATACTCTGACTTTCTGATACAAAGATGAACTTTCCTCACTGTTCTCTAAGACCAGTCCTTTTGCAATAAATTACATATGCTTTTGACTACTATTGCTTAAGTTCCAGCAATTCTTCCTTCTCTCCCCATAAAATGATCTCGTATTTTGCTCTCTAGTGTATCATTCCAATAAACACACAACTTTTTCATTTTTCTTCTCCCCTTAGAAATGTTCGATAATTTCATGTCCTTGTTAGCTGGAACCACAGTTTTGTCTCTCACTTGCCCAGCAAAACTTAAAAATTTACTAATGCTTATATCTCAAATTCCTGTTATCCTATTCTCTCCCATGCACTTGTGTTTTCTTTAATTTGAATACAGGGTAATAATTATAATGAAAGTGTACAGTTTGAACTTTTACTAATGTATGCAACAATGTTTCCATTAATAGACGTTAGTTTATTTATAAATTAAATATAAATACACTCAATAATTCTTAGAAAGACTTTTTCATGTCTAGCTCTGTATTGTAAGGCTTGAAATCCCCATGTTCTTCAGTCACATATCACAGGGCCACAAAGGGCTAGACATGAGTTCTTCTCTCACCATGTGTGCCTCCGACCCATGAGGAAAGTTTTCCCACCTGCCCGGTATCCCTCATGAGCAGAACCAACCATGTTCTACCTGGTCTTTAGCATAAGGTGTTTTACTTCCATGAAACTATCAAAAAAGCCAATCACATCCTCCTGCAAGAAGCAGGGTACCCCCTCCTTCTCACAGTACAAAGCCTACCTCCTACATCCGCTACTGTTGACTCTGCTCCTGAGGACAATCCCTGTGTGATTCTAAATAGCGAGTGATGGGGCCTCCCTGGTGGTGCAAGGGGTTAAGCACTGCAGTATGAAGCACCCGCAGCCACAGCAGCATGAGTTCGATCTCTGGCAGGGAGGGGACCCACGTGGCACAGCAGACCTCTCCTGCCTCGCCTGCTGCTCCCCTCAGCAGTGTATTTCAGTCAGTCTCCTTGTTCTGTTTTCCATTCTGTTTCTGATGAATTCTCTTACCCCTAAAGCCTCTGACCTGTATGCATTTCTTGCAATTTAATCAGTTCCTTCTATCATTTTAAAATTTCTTTTATTGCCTTATTGTGTTTCTAGAAATCCATTACAATAATACTGTGTTGAATGGTAGTGTTGAGAAAGGACATCTCTGTTCTGTACTAGATCTCAGGGAGAAAGCAACACATTTCTAAGTAAAATGTGTTAAATTAGAAGTCTTCAAAGAAATTTTAAAATATTTTGAACTGAATTAAAATGAAAGTTATCAAAATTGTGTTGTGCTGCAGAAATAATATTTATGGAGAATGTCTAACAATAAATGCACATATTATAAAAGAAGAAAAACCTATACTATCAGTACTCTGAGTTTTCACTGTAGAAACCTAAGAAAGGAAAGCCACTTAAATCTAAAACAATCAGAAGGCAATAAATAATAAATATTTTAGCAGAAATGAAAAAGAAATTGGAAAGAGGAACACAGTATAGCCAAAAGCTAGTTCTTAGAAAAGAGGGATAAATTTGATAAATGTCTCGCAAGGATTACTAAAAAATAGAAAAAACAAGTAACCATTACCTGACATTTAAATATAACAAAGAACACCAGAAACAACTCTATGGCACAAATTACCTTAAATTAAATGTATTAATTCCTTGAAAATCACAAACTGAAAAAGAATATACAAAGAGGATATTCTGAATATGCCTATATCTATTTAAAAGATTGAAGCAATAACTAACAATCATCCAAAAAATAAATCACCAAGTCCAGATGGTTTCCCTGGTGGATTCTACTAAACATTTCAAGGAGAAATGATACCAATTTTCCACAATCTCTTCCAGAAAATAGAAGCAGAGGGAATGTTTCCTAACTCATTCTATGAGGTCAGTATTGTCCAAATACCAAAATGAGATAAATACGTTACAAGAAGGGAAAACTACGGTCCAGAGTTAATGTAAAGTTTATTTCACTTTTCATCTTACAGACCTTTTTTTTCAAAGATAAATAGATCAGCACCTTTCCTACCCAACCCTCTAAAATGAAGTTGTTTCATACATTTGTATTAGCTAGATCCTTTTGTCACAGTCTGCATTCCTTCACAGTGCTCTCTCACCACCTAAATGATATTTTTAAATTCTATACATCAAGATCAGTGATTGTGCTGTAAACTTCCACAGATGTTGAAAAATGCAGAATGTCATATATCCAACCTCACAGGATCACGCAGGTGAGTTTCACTGCCTTAAAAAAAAATCCCGTTTTTCTTTTTAATACTTTTCTCCAGAACCCTTGATAACTACTGTTAATCTATAGCCTTGACTTTTCCAGAATGGCATTTAACCTGAGTCATACGATATGTAACTTTATCAGACTAGCTTTTTTCACTTAGAATGCATTTGAGGTTCAACTACATCTTTTCATGGCTTCATAGCTCTTTTACTTTTATCACTCAATTGTATTCCATTATGTGTCTGTACCACAGTTTATTTATCCATTAACCCATATAAAGGCATCTTGGTTGATTCCAGTTTGAGGCAACTATTAACGAAGCGTCTATACCTACTTACATGATGGTTTTTGTATGGACAAATTTTTCAGTTCAGTAAATACCCAGGAAGTGAATAGTTGCATCATATGATAATGATATATTTAGCTTTGTCAAAATATCTTCCTAAGTACTTTACCATTTTGTGCTCACACTATAAGTGAATGACAATTTTTGTTGCTCTACAACTTTGCCAGCATTTGATGGTGTTTTTTTGTCAGTGTTTTTGGATTTTTAATACCCTGATATTATATGATGTTGAGTGTCTTTTTACGTGCTCATTTGCCATTGGTATATTTCCTTCAGTGAGACATCTGTTTAGATCTTAACCCACTTTTTAATTGGGCTGAAAAAAGGTCTTTACCAGATATGATTCTAAGAATAGGTTTCTTAGTCTGTGGTTTCTATTTTTATTTTCTTAACAGTACCTTTTACAAAGTCAATGTTTTTAAATTATTAAAGTCTAACTCATCAAACAATTTTACATGAATTTTGCTAGTGGCTCTGTGGTTAAGGCCTCAGAACTCAAGGGCTAGATTTTTCCAGTATTTTATTTTATATTCATGTCTGTAATTCATTTTAAATCAACAAAAAGCCTGTTGTACCTTTGCTTTTCTCTAACTCAGTTCATCTCATTTTGTTGTACTTGCATTGAATAAAAGTCTCACAATCATTGTTGACTTCTCTTTCTTGTAATTTTTAAATAGAATTGATCTGGAAATCCTGTTGACTTTAACTACATACAATATCTTAAACCAATTTCTTATCACTCCCTGCAATGCTACTTGTCCAAGATTCTGTCATTTCTCAATTTGTTTTAATATTGTTAATTATATTTATTTAAATATATGTATTTTTTACATCACTGTTAACTTTTATATAATGTTTGATTTTTCCTCTCAGGTGTAATCATAAAATTCCCACCAAGATCCCACGAACCATCACCATGGTCACTTGTGCTATTTCCTCCCCTGTTTTGATCATTCTCCCTTCCCCTCCCCTGCTGTATGTCTCCCATTTATAGTTTGCCTGCTAGTTTGCCTTTTTCTTTTTCTTTCTTTCCCTACCCCTTGTTTGGTTTACTTATTATACCTCCTATGAGTGAAATCATCCAATATTTTTCTCTTTCCTTCTGACTTTGTTTTAATAACCTTTAAATTATTTTTCCTCTTGCTCTTTTACAGTTTATTCTCAAAAAGTTAAAGTAATCTGTTCAATACCTAAGTCAGCATGTATATTCTTCTCCATAAGACCCGAATGTCATCCATCTTGGATAACAAAATCCAAAATCCTTAAAAAGTTCTATAAGACCATAACTTTAGATCTTCTTTTCTACTGTTCATCTCAATCAACTACAGCTCCTCTGACCTCTTTGCTCCTTAAACATACCAGGCAAG
Organism: Galemys pyrenaicus; assembly: GCA_019455555.1. Taxonomy (NCBI): domain Eukaryota; kingdom Metazoa; phylum Chordata; class Mammalia; order Eulipotyphla; family Talpidae; genus Galemys; species Galemys pyrenaicus. The sequence goes on from JAGFMF010011954.1 coordinate 1,813,411, forward strand.
GTCGCACATAAGGTACTTTTTACTTCCTCTTTCTTCTTCCTGGAATGCTCTTTGTTCAGTTAGACATGTAACTTTCTCCTTCACCAAACTCAAATTTCCCTTCATATATTCACTCAATGACACTTATCCTTGACTACCCTATTTAAAATTGCAACTAGCTACTCTAGCACTCCTTCCTTATTTTATCCACAATATTTCATACTTTAAAATATAATTTTGTTTATTTGATTTCTGTGTTAGAAAATAGCACCACTAGGACAAAATATTTTATCTTTTTTGTTCAGATATATCACCAACATCTAGAAGAAAACCTTGCCGATATTATATACTCAAGAAAAATTGGGAAGTTTCAAATTCTGTTTCAACTGGACATTCATGGTCACTCTTCCTTGGACATTTATTACACCCTGACTCAGCCATTCTCACCATTGTTACCTTGCTGTCACTGCACAAACTCAGGTGATTGTTACTGCTGATTGACACACTCTACCAATGCCACCTTATGGGTCTCCTGTCTTTTCAAATTCCACTAGTCTTTTATGCAACTTCAGCATTCCAGGATAGAACTCAGATTTTGCCTGAATCACGATCTGCACCAACAGAGTGTAAATATTTTTTTAAAGATTTATTTATTTATGCTTTCAGGAACTGGGGCACAGATCAGAGAGGTATGAGGGTGAGAGGATCCACCAGAAATAGAGTGGGGGACAGACCACGCAGACTGACTGAAAGACACTGCTGAGGAGAGCAGCAGGTGAGGCAGGAGAGGTCTGCTGTGTCATGTGGGTCACCTCCCTGGCCGGGGTCAGGGATCGAATTCATGCTGCAGTGGCTGTGATTTGCTTCGTAGTGCATTGCTTATCCCATTGTGCCACCAAGGAGGCCCCTAACCAGAGTGTAATTCTGATATAATCCTTTGATATAATCATCTCTTGAACTTAAGCTTCTTGGAACAATAAAGACATGCCTTTTTTTAATCATGTCTCTGCACTGGTGTAGAAAGGTCTAAAATATGCAAGGAATTCTTGTGCTATAACACAATTAGTTTTATGCTCACAGCTGTTTCTTCTTCTAGGAATCAAAGGTGCTTCTTGGCAGTGGGGACAGGGTGGATTCAATCTTCTTGGATTGAGTAAATCTTAGTGTTGTCAGAATGCCACATACTGTACAAATATTGTTCTCTAACTTGTCTCTGTTACATAGTTGGCTCATGTTGCTAGACTCTGTATCTGGCCTCACTGTAATCACTTTCTGGGCCCTGCAATCCGTTCTGTCATGTCCTCTGCATAGATTGTCAATGTGCCTCTTGAGAGCACACAAACATTTCCAGAAGAACATCAAGTTCTTTGCTAGGAGATAGCTACAGCCAATAAGGACTTTAGTCAAGAATGGCACTAAGGTCTAGTGAATATAGACACAGTCTCCTCCACCTAACTGGGTGATGTGCCTAGTGAAGTATTTGGTGTCATAGAATTAGGATGGTTTTAACCAGGAAGATTGTGTCTCAGGAAAGAAAATGAACCCCAGAGTGTCTCTTTAGCTGTATCAAGGGAAACATCCTTGGTGAAAGACACCAAAGACTGGAAGATTCAGTGAGCCTGTCTGGGAAAGCAGTGTTCTCAAATAATCAATAGTGTGTAAGGCCTGACTGTATTCCTGGCCTTAATCTTTCAATTTGAAGAATATTTTTATGAGATAGGATTAAGGCTAAAACATTCAAAATTGCATTTGCTTATCTACTTTAAAAATATATCTAATATAAAAATCTGGAATTTTACATTTTAAGAGTGACATGGCAGTTCTGGTCAATAAAATCCTTGAGAATTAGAGTTTCTCCAGTTTACTTTGCTCCAGTTCCAAAACCTTACTAATATGCCCCTGATCCTTACACCTGAAGCATCATGTGTATTGCAGGCAATAGGACAGAACAAAAGATGAAGAAAAAGGCACAAGGTACATTCTTCAGGGCTTTATCAAGAAGGTTCTTGGATGTTCTCACATGACACATTATTTTCATCTCATTGGTCAGAACATCATTACATGTCACGAAAAGGTAGGCTCAGAAAGTTATGTTTTATTTTGGGCAGTTATATTTCCAGGAAAAATACTGTTACTTGAGTAAATCTAAGGGCCTATATCAGGCTTCAGAAGAATGGCTATTAGGCACAGTCTCTTGCTATAACTCTTCTCAACTAGGTTACCTTTCAATTACATATATATGCAACAGAATATATGTAATACATACTACATATAGTACAGTTAGTACCAGTGTGTATGTGCGTGTGTGTGTGTGCACACACATGTGTGTATAGCAGTAGTGGTTTTTAGGGAGAGGGAGCATGAGATGAGATAGTGGTTAAAAGCATGGTCTTGGGCCACCCTGGTGGCACAGTGGGTTAAGCAATGCACTATGAAGCAAACCGCAGCCACTGCAGCACGAGTTCGATCCCTGCTGCCGGCCAGGGGAGGACCCACATGGCGCAGCAGACCTCTCCTGCCTCACCAGTTGCTCCCCTCAGCAATGTACTTCAGTTGATCTGCCTGTTCTGCTCCCCGCTCTCTGTGGTGACTCCTCTCACGCCCCTACACCTCTGGCCTGTACCCCAGTGCTTGTATGCATAGATAAATAAATCTTTTAAAAAAATAAAAGCATGGTCTTGATTCAATAAATTTTGCTGTGAACCTAAAACTGCTCTTAAAAATATAATATATTAAAAAATCAGAAAAAAAACTCTCAAAAACTTGAGTCACAGATTGCCCCAGACCAGCCCTGGCAACAAACCAGGGTCCCCACAGGATGAGACAGCGTCCGCGATGAATGTATAGGGAAAGGGGACAAGAAAACAGACATCCCTTCTAGGGTGCCAACATCTTACACTGAGAGTCTCAGCAGTTCTTTATACTTTAACACAAGAAGCAGGAAAGCAGGGAAACATCATTTCTAACATTTTCTTAGGAAAAACAGGGGACCTTCAGGCCCCAGCCCTGTGCAAAAACATGTTTTTGAGAACAGCAGAACAACATTCCTTACATTTTCTTAGGACTGGTGCAAAACAACATGTATCCGTCCATACACCAAACACTGAGGCAGATGTAATAACCCCCAGCTCCATCACAATGAACTAGCCTTTCCACCACAGGCCCCGAGCAAAAAGGAAATATTAAAATTAAACCCCAAACTTACCTATTCCTCACCATTCCATCCCCAAAAGCAGCCACCAACCCCAACCTATCCTGAACCCAATAGTTCATCATCAAAATTGCTCAGCAACCAGTTATTTTGTTTGTTTAGTAAAACAGCCAATCTTAACAACTGCCACCCCCTGTGAGAAATTTCCAATTAGCACTTAATGTGCCTTAGAAGATGGTGACAGCAGTATCAGCCAAAACAGTGGAGATCTGGCAGGGGCCAGCTTTGGAGCTCCTGATTTTTCAGGGCTGTCCCTCATGCCAGACTTTTGTCACTCAGCATGAGTAGCATGGCACCTGGCAGCAGACCTCAGATTTAAACCCCAAGTTTTCCATTTGCATGGCATATGAATTTGTAGAAGTTACCTAATTTTTCCAAATCTTAATACCCCATCCATGAAACAAGAATCATGAATTTTGGGGGTTATTGGAATTTTAATAACAATAATGTATCTAAATTGTTTAAATGTAGTATTTGACACATAGTAAATTTAATGAATAGAAGCTTTCATGGTTTTACTGTTTATATATACACACGGTTATTCACATAAAATCTTACCCATATATTCATATGGATGTTGTCCAAGCAATAGTGTTAAATTTTGTAGCATTATGCATCAATTTTTAGAGAGATGGATGGCCTTCTGGAAGGGTCCCAAAGTCACAAGAGCTGGGTATTAACTCAGATGTTTTTCAGCAATTAATTTACTGACTTCTAATTTTCTCTATATATCACTCTCCCTCAACCCCTTTTTGTTGTACTTCGGTATCAAGGGTTACTAGAAATCATGGGAATATATTAAAGAAAATAAAAAACTCCCTCCTTAGCATTCTTGGTCTGCACCTTCTAGATACTGGTACCTGCCTTCCCCCGACCCCATTTTGACAACTAAAACTGTCTCCAGACAATGCCAAATGTCCCAGTGGGAGCAAAATTGCCCTCTGTTGACAATCACTGAAGAATTAAATGATAGGATAAATGCGATTTAACAAAAATTGTATTAACGCTGACATAAATGTAAGTCATTTTTTCTTTCCCATTGCCTGGTATATAAAGTTATGTAGGGACTCCCTGGTGGTGCAGTGGGTTGAGCGCTGCACTGTGAAGCATCTGCTGAACAGCAATGCGAGTTGGATCCCGGCCAGGGAGAGACCCACGTGGCGCAGCAGACCTCTCCTGCTTCTCCTGCTGCTCTCCTAAGCAGTGTATTTCAGTTGATCTGCCTGTTCTGCTCCCCACTCTGTCTCTGGTGAGTCCTCTCACCTCTCCATACCTCTGACCTGTACCCCAGCTCTTGTATGCATAAATAAATAAAAATCTTTAAAAAAATAAAGTTATGTAAGTCTTTCAATAACCATAAATGCACAGTAGAGATGTAAAAGAAAAGCAGGAAGCTGAATTTCTAAATAAAAATACAATATTCTAGAATGTTGAAACTGTACATTCTATAATAAGCAATTGTTTTAAATAATCTGCTGTGAAGTGGAATCATGAAACTGAATGTCACATAATTATGTATCCTGTTTTAGATCTTCTAGGTGACCTAATTGAAAATGAAACTATGCATGCTTCATTCATCCCTTCAACTTCCCAGGTTTTGAATATTCATTTTGAATAAGGGAGTGAAATTTTGGGAAGAAAAAAGATCTGAATTTTTGTCATAATTTTAGAGAACTCCAAGAACATCACTGTATCTATTTTATGACATAATTGAACTCATGTCTCACATTTCCCATACTTGAGCCTACAGCTCCACTTAGTGGCTAGTATGGTTCATAGGAAAAGCAAATTTAAGAGTCATTTTCTTCCTGGATTTAAGTAAGAAAATGAAAGCCATTTTTATCATCTGATTTTGTGAGTTACCAAATGTTCAACTGAAATAATAGCTGCATTAAAACTATAAACCCAATATCAAACAGGTGCAGTTTCATCTAATCCCGGGGAAAAAATCATATTCCTCTTAATAGATAATGCATTGAAGGCCTAATTTCAAGTGTCCAGGTGAGGGAACTCTATTGCTTTTATACTCCCTGATTCTGCTCCAACACCAGCAATAATCAGACCAAGCAGAAGAGTAAAGAGAAAAGGGATTGTTCGTAATTGTCATACCTTCACATGACCAAGTTGTATTTGCGAAACAGTTTTGATCTTCATCCATAGTTCCTGGCTTCCTGGCTCACAGTTCCCAAAAGCCCTGGAATTTCATAAGTGTTGAGCGTGCTAAAGGTGCCCTTATAATGTAAATGAGGTGACTTTTGGAAGCACCTAAGGATGGTGATTAGTTGCCAGGAGAACCCAGCCACGTGTTTAGAGGATTGGAACTTCTGTTCCTAATCCAGACCATCAGGGAAGGCAGTGGAGCAGGAGACTGAAGCAATTGCAATAGCCAGTGATTTAATCAGTTGCACCTATTAATGTAGCCTCCATAAAAACCCAAGAGGAGAGGTTTTTGAGAATTTTCAGGAAGCTTTGTGAGTTTTGGTGCATCTGAAGAGGACATGGAAGCCTCATGCCCTTTCCTCAGAGTTTGCCTTCTGCCCTTCCACCTGCTGTTGCCTAAATTATATTCTATTATAATAATAGTCATTAGAAATCAGTAATCTAGTGATTAAATGGACTTCTTGAATTCTGTGAGCCATGCTAGCAAATTAATCAAACCTGAGTTGTGGCTTGTAGGAAACCTTTGATTTATAGCCAGTAGGTCATAAACAGCTAACACCTGAAATCTAAGGGGAACGGGTTGTGGAAACCTGTAATTTGTAGTCCATTGACCGGAAGCTCTGCGACAACCTGAGCTGTGACTGGCGTTCTGAAGAAGAAGGCAGTCTTGAGAGACTAAGCCCTTCATCTGCAGAATCTCATGCTATTCCTGGGTAGACAGTGGCAGAATTAAGCTCATTTGAATTGAATTACCTGCTGACCTCTGAGAATTGCTTGTTGGTGTGGTCCATGCACACATTGGAAATTTAGTTGCAAGGCACCAATTTCAACTGGTAATAGGATAAAGGAGATTTGCAGTGTGAAGGATGGTGGTGACACCCAGGCATGTAATGCAGAATTTATTTAAAAAGTTGTTTTGAGGGGAGAGACCTTTATTATTATTTTATTGTCAAAGTAATACATGCACATTGCAACCAATTCATACAACTCTAAAGAAAAATTAAAATATAGTCTTAACATCTACATAGACAAGTACTTTTTACATTTTGGTGATCTTTCTTTTCTATACACAAACTACAGAACAAATAGTTTTTCTCTCTGAAATCAACAGCTAACATTAAGATTAATTTCAATTATAATCAAAGAACACCACATCCATTATTTATTCGGCAAATATTTTGTAATCGAAAAAGCAATATTTGGGCATGACTAAACTTTTTAAAAGTTCAAAGATACCAGAAATAAAAAAAGTCATATATAAAACACTAAGGCATTATTTTCCTTTCTCAGTGGCAGTACCTGTTAATGTTAAAGTTATTTTGCAATATTATAAATAATTCTTAAATTTACTATGTACAATTTTACACCTAGCATGATCACTTTTATGAATCTAGGGACCCACATAGATTTGTTTTTTGTTTATGCTATATTTTCTGCTTTGGTTTACCGTATTTTATTAACCAATCACCTAGTCATGGAAATCTAGTGCTTTTTCCCACTTAGTCCATTGCTTTATTACAACCAACCTGCAACAAATATTTTTGTGCATATACTTGAGTACGTGTGTGAGCACATCTATCATATATGTTTCTAGAAATAAAATTTCTGGATCAAAGAAAATGTATATGTTGACAATTATTGTCAAATTGCCTTAAAAGAAATTGTAACAATAGCACGTAGAGGTGGCATATAAAAATCTTTAAACTTTCTTATTTGGTAAATAAATGAATTCTTTGTTTTCATTCATATTTCTTTTATTATGGGTGGACCACACATTTTAGAAGTTTTTAAGTTATTTTTGTTTCTTTTGAGAGTAATATTGTTCATTTCTTTAACCTATATTTTGTGGGTTTGTCTTAGTTTGGTTCCCATTGAAAGCATGTGTCCCCATGGCAGAAGATAGAGACTTTGATGAGTTCTGAGGTACAGGTGCCATATTTCCCACCCCACTTCTTTGCCACCATCTCAAATGCTTTGGACTGCAACTCCCAGCATTCCATGACGTGGATTTTTGAAGGGAGGGCTGCTGGGAAGGAGGAAGGAGGAAGGGTGGAGGCAGCCACTTTTTTGAGGTGTGAATCAAGAGAAGGAGATGCAAGTGGCACTGGCAGATGGCTCTCTCATTCCTGGTTGCTTTACTTGAAGCAGTGACCTCAGAGGTGTCTCCAGTTCCCACAACCAGGCTGTCTTTTCTGTGTGCATTTTCTGATGCCCCAGCACTGCTTTTCAGGTTTCTGCTGGATTCTGTGGCCACCTTCAAGTCAAATAACATCCTGGCATCTAATATATTAAGCAACTACTAACAGAACTGAAGGGAGAAACAGACAATACAATGATAGTATAGAATTTCAACACCCCATTTCAGCAATGAATAGGTCGCCCAAACAGAAAACAAACAAAGGAATGTTGGATTTAGCCATAATATTGAGCAAATGGACCTAAGAAACATGTAGATATAGAAGAATTTATACCAGCAACAGCTGAATACACAATTTATCAAGAATCCATGGAAGTTATTATAGGATAGATAATTTGAAAGGCCACAAAAAAAGTCTTCACAAATTTAGGAAGACTGAAATTATCTCAAGTGTCATTTCAAACCACAATACTATGAAACTACAAATCAACAAGAAGAACCTGGAATATTTGCAAACATGTAAAAATTAAACTATGCATGTCTGAACAACCAATGGGTCAGAAGAAATAAAAAATAGAGATGCAAAAGATAAAAAATTGAGAACATGGAAAACAAAAAACCAAAATCTATGTAAAAGCAGTTCTAAGAGGGAAGTTTATAGTAAAAAAAAGGTCTATATTAACAAAAAAATAAAGCTCTCAAAATTTAACAAACAAATTTTACACCTCATAGGACTAGAAAAAGAAAAAAGTCAGTCTACTTAGAAGAAGGAAGGAAATAAAGACAACAGAAGAAATAAATGAAAGTGTTCAGAAAATAATAAAGATCAATGAACACTGAACTGACTTTTAAAAGGATGAGCAAAGTCAATCAATATTTAGCAAGACTAATAAAAGAGAGAGAAAACTCAAAGTCGGAAATAAAAGAGAAGATATTAAAACTGGTTCCACAGAAATACAAAAGATCTCAAGAGACTACTACAAGAATTATTTGCCCCCTAATTGGGTTACCTAGAAGAAATAAATAAATTCCTGGAAACACACAACTTACAAAATTGAATCATGAGTAGATAGAAAATATGAAGGGGCTATAATGGGTAAAAAGCTTAGATCACTAATCAAAAAACTCCCAGTAAAGAAAAGGCCAGGACCATATGGTTTCACTGATGAATTCTACCAAGCAAATATTTAAAGGAGAATCAATGCCAGTGCTCCTGAAAATATTTCCAAAAATGTAGAGGGGGTAATATTGTCAAACCCATTTTAATGAATACCACTGTTTTACATCCTTGCTAATTGTTTGAAAGTATTGGATTTCTTCCCTTAGGTGTTGAAACCCACTTTATGAGGCCCTCATTGCCCTAATATAAATAAATAAAAGGGCTTTATAAGAAAAACTACAAACTGATGTCTCTGATAAACATACACAAAAATGCTCAACAAAGTTTGAGCAAATGAAATTCAACAGAACATTAATCATAATATTAATGATTAATCAGGATTTATCCCTGGCATGAAAGCATGACTCCACATATGGAAAATAATAAATGATTCAGTAATATGCAAATAACCCACCGGGAGTCAAGAAGAGATGACTAGAAAGAGAACAAGAGGAAATAGAAAAAAATGAAATGACAGAATTAAACTTACCATATTTATAGCACTACATCCTTACATTAGAAACAAGGAAAGGTCTCAAGTAAATCTAAGACCTACCTCAAGGAAATGGAAAGAGTAAAATAAATCCATAGCAGGAGGGAAGAGGCAAGAATCTGAATATGAAAATTGGAAAGCTATAGAGGAAATCAAGAAAATAAAGGCCTGGTATTCAAAAAATCATTAAATTTAGTTAATCTCTACTAAGAAAGAAATAGTAAAGAAATAGAAGACACAAATCACCACTAACAGGGCTGAAGGAGAGAATATTACTAAAGATCATGCAACCATTAGAATAGGGAAATTCTATGAAAGACTTAGAAGAATTGAACCAGTCTTCAAAATCAATAAACTACTAAAACTCAATGAAGATTAAACAATCTGAACAGTCCCATTACCATTAAATGAATTTAGTTCGTAATTTAAAGCTCTCCCCAAAGAAATCTTTAGGCCTGTATGGTTTTCTAAAGAATTCTAGTAAATATTGAAAGAAGAATTCACACCAGATTTCAAATTCTCTTCCAGAAAAAAAGAGGGATAAATGTTTCCCAAATATTTTCATGAAGTCAGTATTATTTCATACGAAAGTCAGGCAAATATAATGCTCAAATGAAAACCACAGATGAATATTTCTCATGACTCTAAATGCAAAAATCCTCAACAAAATACGTGCTGATGGAATCCAACAGCATATAAAAAGAATTATGAACTACCAGCAAGTTTGAGATTTATGCGAGCAACCCAGGGTTAGTTCTACATTTGATAACCAGTCAATATATTCTATCATATCAAGAAGTTAAGGAAATGTGTCATATAGTCTATCAATTGGTCAAAAAAAAAAGACAAAAATTCTTATATGTTGTGTAACAACACCGCAGGGAAAAAGAAACAGGAGTCGTGGAGCAGGCTGCTGGGTGCGGGCTGCTGCTCAAGAGCAAGATCCTGGACTTTTTATTGACGGAGAAAGGTGGGTCAAGGGCCTCTCTGGTGGTGCTGCAGGTTGAGCGCCGCACTGTGATGCATGCACGGCACAGCAGCGCAAGTTCAATTCCCAGCCAGGGAGGAGACACACGTGGCTCTGCGGGTCTTGCCTGCTTCTCCCCTAGGCAGTGTGTTTCAGTCGATCTGCCTGCTGTGCCCTCCACTCTGTCTCTGGTGGATCCTCTGACCTCCCGCGACTCTGGCCTGTACCCCAGTTCTTGTATGCATAAATAAATAAATCTATAAAGACAAACAAATAAGGGTAGGTCAAACTGAACCCTGCATTTTGGGCTTTACGGTGGGTGAGTATACACCCAACTCCCACCCATGGCTTCAATCTTAGTAACAAGGCTTTCCACTGGTAAGTCTCTGGGGTGCAAAGCAGTCAAAAGAGTTCTGCTCTTGTCTAGTGTGAAAGCCTTGTAAGCTACACCCATATTTACACCCTCTTATGATATAAACAATCAACATACTAGGAATAGTAGAGAACATCCTCAACATGACAAAGAACACTCCTGGAAAAATTAGAGTTAACACATACTTGTTCCCTGAGATCAAGAATAAGATAAAGGTTTTCACTATGCCACTTTTATTCATTATTGTAGTAAAGCTAGGAAAAGAAATAAAAGTAGCTGATGTTATATAGCAAAAGGTAAATCATCTCTGTTCACAGATGGCATGATCAAACACATAAAAAAATCACAGATTTCATAAAAAATTGTAGTTAATGAATTCAGAACATTTGCAGTATATAAGATAAACATTAAAATTAGCTATATTTTCCATACACTAGCAACGAGCACTCAAAAAAGGAAAGATACAAAAATATAGCTGCCTTTATTGGGAAATAATTACATAAATAATAAATCTTAAGTAATCTACGAAAGTCTAGAACCTAACAAGCTAATTTAGCAAAGTGATGATGATGTCATTTTTGGTGTGAATGGGTTTGGAGAACATGGTCCTTGGGTTCCCTCTGGAAAAGGTTTCACCAGAACTCCCCTTTCAGTGGCATGTGGCATTTTCCCAGGCTAGTTTCTCCATGAAACAGAGACGTTAGTCATATTTATTAGGGAAAGGGGACAGAAGAATAAAGGACACTGCATAGACACAAGCAGGCAGAAAGAGCTGCCCCCAAAAGGACAGGTTTGCTAAGAGAGAGAGCTGCATGGTCACAGGCATGAAGCATGGTGACCTGAGATAAGCAGCCTGGAGACCTAGTAACAACCTTTTGCTCAGTTCCTGGCATGCAACTTAGTCCCTGATAAGAATCTTGCTTCTTCATGTTAGACCACGTACTGCATAAGGCAGAATGGACCTGAGGGTTCCCATGACTACTGCCCCTTGACTCACCCTTGGTATGCAGCTATACGACTCACCTCTTGGTATGTAGCCACATCATATCTGATCATGTACAGCTGCCAATGCAAACCCACCCGGAATCTTCTAGAAACTGAAAGTGTATGTAAGCTCCTGGCTTCCTACACATGGGCTCAGCCTTGGGAGGGGAATCCACTGAGTCAGCACCGGTGCATTAAACCTGCTTCTTGTTAGCCCTGGTGACCATGTTTCCTTTATGCCATATAATAGGCTGACGGCCTTGAAAAGAGCAGAGTCAGCTGAAGGTCAGTGAAGAGAAGACCCAGCATGGTACAGGTCACAGGCAGGCAGGAAGGCTGCTGCCCTCCAGAGGGACAGGGAGTTGGTGAAAAGGAGCACCAGTATAGGCACAGGTGGGCAGAAGGACAGCTGTCCCATGTCAGTGCAGAGATTGCACTGATATATTCTTCTCTTTGGGAAGGGCTCACTCCTTTTTGTTGAGTGTTGTTGGTTTTGGATAACTATGTAGAACTTGAAAGGGAAGGGATATTCTACAAGTGTCCTCAGTCTCCATATCTTCACTTTCAGGTCTGTGCTCCTGACACTCCCTACAGCAGTCTCATACCTGCCTGGGTCTTGGGCCTCTGGGCATTGGTGCCTAAGGACCTTAGTTCCTATACTGGGTTAATGGCTGTTAATCCCTTCTACCCGCATCTCCTTGTGTGAGTCAGGTTCTAGTCTTGTGATGTCTCCTTTAGGTTTTCTGTTCTTTCCTCCATCAATAAGATGAAAAGTCAATAAACAAAATTCAATTGTATTCAATTGTATATTAGCAAGGAACAATTGGAAAGCAAAATTTACAATAATACCATTTATGAAAATTTAAAAAAGCAAATGTAGTCAAATTTGTATTATGGTAGATGAAATTTTATTGTATCCTTTAATCAGACATGATTATTTATTTTTGGTAAATTTTACTACTCCGTACATTTAAAACATTGTTTTCCGAATATATTTTGAGATTTTTGGGTTGAGCTAAAGTTACTTCTTTTGAAATATTAGCAGTTAGCAGTTTTGAATGTTACAGTCAAACATGCAAATAACTGTAACCTGTGAAAATGTCTTTTTGATTACATATATCCACCCTCTCCACTGGTGTTATGGAATGTGAAATATTTATGTATTTAATCTTTGTATTCAATGACTGGCAAATTGTCAGCAGGTTCTTAGCCAATATGTGTTAAATGGTTATGCGGTTAATATTGTGCTAGTTCCTCAATAAAACTCAGGCATAAACATTTTTGGGATTTGCTCACTGAGAAATTTAAAACCTAGAATTTTAGGTAACAGATAAAAAAAGGAAAATAAGAAAATAATTCCATTTAAAAATGGAATGGCATCAAAAATAATGAAATACTTTGGAATATATTTAACAAAAGAGACAAGTCTTTTGCAAGCAAAACTGTAGTATATCACTGAATGAAAAAAAGCAAAATTGAAAGGCAGTCTGTGCTATGGATGGGCTCAGTCACCATCAGCGCCATTTGACAAACTTTTACAATTTTGCCAGTAACAGTGTGGGTGGGTGCCAGCTTGGAACTCGCTCTGTACTACTAGAGCCTAAGCATGGATCTCTGATGAGAACTCCACACACCCTTGGGAAGTAGCCAACCAAGGGGTCAAGAGGTAACAAGTGTGAGTGTCTGCTCCTGGTACACAAACAACACTGATCCCTGTTAGCCACCACCTTCCTGCTTGCAAGCAAGCTGTACCTTACAGCCAGCAAACCTCCCAATGTGCTTAGCCCCATCATGGCCAGATAGCAAGTGGACTCCAGTATATGCTGCACTGCCTTGACAGTTCAAGGCATGTCATACGGAGCCCCCTGAAAACCAGAAATTGTGCCCCACCCTCTGCAAGTACCCACCTGGTTATGCTGTCAGTCTGGCCCATCTGCCCATGCTGTCAGGCCAGTAGACTCAACTGCCTGAGTCTGCAGCCCAGCATAAACAGCAAGACACTAGTTGAGTTTTCCAGGCACACCCACAAGATCATCTGCATCTGGGGCCTCCCTTGTGGCGCAGCGGGTTGAGCACCGCCCTGTGAAGCATCCGCAGCACAGCAGCACGAGTTCGATCCCCAGCCAGGAAGGGGATCCACATGGTGCAGCAGATCTCTCCTGCCTTGCCGCTGCTTCCCTCAGCAGTGTATTTCAGCTGATCTGCCTGTTCTGCTCCCTGCTCCGTCTCTGGTGAATACTCTCACCCTCTGCCTCTGGCATGTACCCCAGCTCTTGTATGCATAAATAAGTAAATCTTTTAAAAAAAAAGGATTCTCTGCATCTGCAAATCAGGCCTCTTGGTCAGAGCCATGTCCATAAGGCCCTGGCCACTGGGTCCTAGAGCCCGGTATTATAGCTACCACTACCAGCACCTCAGCTACCCCAGAATACTTCCTGAAATATAGTTGCTAGCTGAGGGCCACACTTCCCACAGGTAGCCCCACTTGTAACACCACGTGTTGGTGCTGGCATCGTGCACCACGTTGGACCAGCAGTGTAGCTGGACCACTGCGCACCGCTGCTGGACCACATCCTTGCCAGCATTTGTTGTTGCTACTTTTTTTGATAGGTGCCATTCTCACTGGGGTGAGCTGGTATCTCATAGTGGTTTTGATTTGCATTTCTCTGATGACAGAGATGTTGAGCATTTTTTCATATGCCTGTTGACCATCTGCATTTCCTCTTTGGAGAAATGTCTTTTTACTCTTCTGTCCATTTTTTGACTGGATTGTTTACTTTGTTTTTGTTTAGTCTGGTCAGCTCTTTGTAGATCTTTGTGATAAGTCCTCTGTCAGTACTGTTGTGTGCAAAGATTTTCTCCCATTCGGTGGGGTGTCGAAAAACTAAAGATTAATCACCACTAAACTGGCATTGCAAGAAATGCTAAAGGGACTCATTTAAACTCAAAAGGAAGCAAATAAAAGCATGAAAACATAGGAAAGAGAAAATAAGATCTCACTTTAAAAGATATACTCACAGTAAATAGTGGACCAACCACCTATAAAACAGGTAATTGTGTAAGTACTCGTGAGCGTGAGGTTCTTTATGAGGTGATGAAATGTTTTCAGATTTGTTTATGGTGATGCTTGCACAACCTTTGAATGTATTAAGAGCCATTAAATTGTAGCATTTAAAGCTGTGAACTTTACAGTATGCAAATGAATTATCAATAAAGCTTTTAAAAAATAGATGAATGTATCATATAAGCAGTAGGGTATATGAGTCTAGAGTTCAGAAGAGTGACTCAGGCTGGAAATAATTATTTGGGTATTGTCAGTATCAGGATGAAATTGAAATGAATGAGAATAGATGTTATCACCTAAGGAGAAACTCTAGGTTTAATAAGATATTAAAGAGATTTAAAGAGATATAATGTATTTGAAGTGAGCCTTGATGCGCAACAACATTTAAAGTTCAGAAATATGAGAAGAAACTGGAAGATAAAGAAATGAAGACAAATAGCAGGGTTAGTATATTTTTCTATAGCCACAATCCACTGCACCATTGATAAAGAAACAAACCAGGAGAGAGTGGTGTCCCAGAAACCAATAGAAGGCATATTGAGGAGGGAGTGATACATTTTGACCAAAACTGCTGATATATTAAATAAAAAAGAACTCAGAAGAAAGGGCTTTGCATTTAACAATTTAGAGGTCACTGATGACCTTACCAGGAGGCCTTTAATTCTTCTCTGTGGAATGCTAGAGATGAATGTGATTGGAATTAGTATAAAATGTCTTTGGAGAAGGATTGCAGAGAGTTAATTTGATACACGGGCAGATAAGTGGTAACCACTGGCTATTTTTATGCTCAGTGAAGTAGGACTTCAGGTCATTAAGTGAGAATGAATACGAAGGAGGAGATTTTATAGAAATAAGGACAGAGAAAACACAAATTTTTCATCTAGGAGAGTGGGAAGAGTAAGTAGACTAGGGTAATGTGGTTTAAGTAACTGGGGGCATTGCCAGGTGACTGGCAGCTTTTAGTTATGAATTTAAAATGAGACTACTGAGTTGTGTGTTTTTCTATAGCCACAATCAGTTATGTGGAAGAGACAAGCTTGATTCAGGGAAATCTGTGATATTGTGAAGCAAAGGAAAGGCAATGGAAGAGCCTCCCTTGTGATGCAAGGGGTTAAGGCACAGCACTATGAAGCTATCTGCAGCCACTGCAGCATGAGTTCAAGCCCTGGCCAAGGAGCTGACTCACGTGGCACAGCAGGCTTCTCCTGACTTGCCCGATGTTCCCCTCAGCAGTGTTTTTTTAGTAGCTCCACCTGTTCTGCTCCCCACTCTGTCTCTCTCTGGTGAATCCTCTCACCCTCCACACCTCTGGCCTGTGCCCAGTTCTTGTATGCATAAATAAATAAATATTAAAAAAAAGAAAGGCAATGGAATTAAGTGTCCATGTACAGAACTGGTTATGTTGATGCATCATGCAATTATCTGAATAAGTAGAGGATTGAGAATATATTTGTGTGAGGGTAAAGGGCAGTAACAAGGTGTTATAATCAATGGATTATGGGTTCATATGGCATCAAATAATTTTTTAATTGCAGTGATAAATTCAGCAGGGAAAATGAAGGTGGTGGTCTTGAGAGAAGGCCAATTAAAATTGAGCTTTTATCAAAAAATTATAATTGTTGGAAACAATACGGCTTAGCATGTGTTAATGTGGGAATAGGTGGTTGAGATAATGTGCTAGAATTTTAGGAAGACATGGATTACAGAAGGGAGCATATTGACAGAACCATGAAAGTAGAAACTATCTTTACCAGGAATTATAACAGAAGGAGTATTGGAGGAAATGACAGCCAGCCAAGTGTTAAAATTTTTAAAGAATAGGAAGGAAGGATGTGGGGTTCTATACATGATTATAGTAAGGAGGGGTATATACCATAGTCTTCTGGCAAGAGATTCAATGGTGGGGGTATCAATAAGAAAGGAGGGGTAGTGATCGAGAGGGGCAAATTGGAAGCTGCAACAGGGCACAAAGGAAAGGATCACTACTAGGGAGCAGAAATAGGGAGGGTAATAGCATATAGTTAGGAATTTCTGGCCTGCCTTATGAATAGCAATATTAATCTCATTTTTTGAAAATTGTCATTGCTTTGCAATTTTGGTCATAAGTGACAGGATAACTGTGATCTTAATTTGTTCTCACTGAATTTCCTCTCCCCAAGTTATGGAAGGTTTATTTTTTTTTTTTTTTGAGCAGGTACAAAGGTTATACAGTGAAACTTAAAGCAGAAATTGCTGGAAATGTATTTTTTAAGTCTAAGCTCTTTGACATATTTTGGTAGATAGGTCTCATAAAGGGATAAGAAAGAGGTAATTTTACTGTGATGTGAGATGAGGTGTGGACATAGGGTAACTTTCTTGAGGGAAGGGAGATCCACCTAAGATAGGAAGAGACCAGAAGTGTGCTTACTAAAGCAGCAGAGGTCTCATACTATCAGCACCCAGGGGCATAGTGTGACCTAAATGGGCATGGCCCTGCCTGTCTGGGTTCCTTGGTTTGATAAATATTTCCATGGCTACACATCACACAAGTCTCAGAGTCACTGCAGGAGACCAAGTGAGTGATGAATATATCAGTGTTGACTGGTGTCCACCAGAAAGCAGCGTGGTGTCTCTGTTTGTATAACCCAAAGGATGAACGAGCAAAGTACAAATGATTTTCTTCTCAGATTGGTGGAATGACAACTGAAGTTTACAATAACTATGTTTTTGGGTTTTTTTTTTTTCAGCTTTAGTGTGGTATTTATTTAAAGGATTTTATTTATTTATGCATAAAAGAGCTGGGGTACAGACCATATGTGCGAGGGGTGAACGGATTCATAGTGGGGAGCAGAACAGGCAGATCCACTGAAATACACTGCTGAGGGGAGCAGTGGGCGAGACAGGAGAGGTCTGCTGTGCCATGTGGGTCCCCTCCCTGGCTGGGGACCGAACTAGCACTGCAGTGGCTGTGGAAGCCCCACAGCGTGGCGCTCAACCCCTTGTGCCACCAGGGAGGCCCTAGTGTGGTTTTTATTCAGTCAGGTTTGTGAAGTACATTATACTTTTTTACATTGACAAATGGAGCATTTATTTTTCCAGCTTATGTAATTTTCAATTTTACTTGTAGAGATTTTTTTTTTTGGGTCTGTGCAATTTGCTTTGGTCTTCATTATGTTCATTTCTGACTATCTTGACTTGTGAGACTCAACTTCATTATGTTTGCTTGATTTTTTAAGATTTTTAAAAAGATGGTTCTATTTGGCATACATCAGTAATGACTCCCTGTCCACTTGCAGGTCAGACATACTGTTCCATCTGCTAAAAATATACTTTCAGTGAGTGCCGAGATTTTCATCTGTTTGTGGGAACATAATCTAAAATTTTTGGATCAAACAGTATGCAGACAAGCTGTGATGACCTATTCATCTGTCACAGGATACTGATCAAATAATCTTGTGAAATAGAAGCATCACATTCAAATTAAATGTTTACACCAAACAACTGAATGGCTTTTGTTTTTCTGTTACTCAACAATCTTTGTCATTACTGATAATCCTTGGGTAATTACTACAGGGGCATAGTGGTCCCATGTGAGTTGCTTTTAAATGTAGAAAAAATGAAAAATGCAATATTTTAATTTTATCTTGACCTATCCTTTGTTTCATTTCAGGTTTGTAGGGTAAAATAATTTGAAATTACCCAAAAATGTCATTCCACTTTCAGACACCAGGACACGGATGGTGCTTTGATGGAACAACAAACAGATCTGTGAATTTTATGTTTTGTCAATATAATGCTACTAAGACAACCTAAGCAAAAATGCCCACTCCTCTTTTTTAGCTCATGGTTTTCTTGTGTCTTTGCTGTGTGCTGAGCCCTAAATGAAACACAGACATGGAATGGCAAAGCTGTAAGAGTTAATCCTGTACCTGATATTTTATTTATCTACAAAAGGCTGCTGAATAGTTTCTGAAAACATAAATTCATACAGAATCAACTTTATCCCTCTTTTTTTTAAAAATCAGTTGTTTTGGTGAGCAACAGAAAATGTGACATGTAACAATGTTTTCTGAAACATTTCTGGTCTTTAATTCATTAGCTGCTACTATTCAATTTTTGAAATTAAACAGTCACACTCAATGGTTTTTCTGTTTTTGGGAACCTGAGTAACTTAAGTAAGAAGTAAAGGCACTATAAATAAAGTGCTGGTAGATTAGAAATCACAAGCTGGAAAAAGATTCAGTAAATAGACTTTCAGTGCTGGAGTCTGTAAACCTGTCGCTCCCTTTAAGAGTCAGAAAGCAATTAAACGATATTTGCACTCATGGCCTACCCTGTTTCCATACATCGGTGAGGAGTCCTTAAGGCAATGAATGCCCTCCCTCAGTCTGGGGACATCACCCTCCCATTCGCAAATCAATCTATGGTATCTTTGTTCCTTGCTTCATAACACTGCCACTGAAGAAGTTTGTGGGCCCTCTCCATCAAGTGGAATGAGTTAATTTGATTGTAATGAAGTACTTTGAATTTAGTGTCGGACAAGATTATTATGTTCAAGTAACCCAACTCCTGAATACTTAGCCACACCTGACACATTAGGAACACACCAGCTGACCCTAACAGCTGACTCTGAGGAACTTCTCTCTGGAATGTTCCAAGACAATAAGGATATTCATGGTTCTATGCCTCTGGTGTGTCTGTGGCCTGCTGAGAGAAGTGCTATTTCTCTGCTGTCCCTAACTGAAGGACTCAGCTGCCTTGATAAATTGCGGTGACTACTCCATCTTCCATCATCAGCCTGGCTGAACCCTTTCTTGAGTGCTAAGAAACTACAGATCATTACTCCTTTCTCTGGATGACATGCATCCTCTTCACCAGACCTCGGTGTTGGTGGGATGGAAGAAAGTCAACATTAAACCTTGTTTGGGTTTCACAGACATCATGTGTGTGCACATCTGTATAAAGTCCCACATGTTTAGAAGAAAATTATTCAGCTTCTCATTCCACCACTGTATCCAAATAGATTTTAGTCAGATTAATATACACATTATTGACCAGAATCCCTAAGGGAACAACATCCAAAAACTTTAATACCTCCCAGTCAGTGTATTATAACATACTTTAAAGAAATGAATATTCCTTGAATGTATCCTAATACTAAGGCATCAGACAATTATTTCAAATGATGACACGAATCAATAATTTTTAAAATTTTTATTTTCAGAGGTTGAACAACGGTTCATTGCAGACTTTTTGATGAAAAAATTAGTCTCAAAGATTATTTCAATATTTTTAAAAGAGAGATCATGGATTAAATACAAGTTGATTTAAATAGGCACATTTCTCTAAAAGAATTTAAGAGTACTTAAAAGATCCCATTGAAGGCATGTGGCATTATTCCTAGTTTTATGGATACTGTCTCAAATGAGCCTTGGTAGAAAATCTTTAGTGATTAATTTATCTAGAAACTGGTAGCAGTGAAACTATTAAAATTTATTCATTCTAATGGTATGTATGCATTTGTGATTTCTGCTTTGCTTATTTTACTATCTCAATGATTATCTTTTCTTACTATTTCCTCCTGAGAATGTTACCTTCAGCAGACCTAATCATTCAGAGTTTTCTTATTAGCTCTTTGCATGCATAATTTTCTAGTTTTCAGATAATTCCAATACCTCCTTTTATTCTGGACAAGGCTTTGGTGAGAACATTAAAGTACACTAGAATAAAACTTCATGCTGTCCCAGTGTGACTCACAATCTGCTAGAACTTTCATGCTTCAAATCACAGGAATAGAGAAACTGACTTGTCAGGAGTCCCCAGCCACACTTAGGTGATGGATTAGGGTTTCCAGGTGCTGCTGCTACAAGGTAAGGTGTAGGTGTAATTTCTTCTATTACCAGACATTGACTATGAAATTTAATTGTCCTTTCACTTTCTTGTTTCAGCTGGCAAAGTATATAAAAATTCCAGGTGAATTTATATATGAATTGGAAATCCACTACTTGCAAACCATTTTAAATAGTTTCAGTCCTTTGTATTTGAACACCTAATATTTCAATCTCCCTTCTTAATTTGTGCCGAGTTTACTTTCTTTCTTAACACCTTACATTCTTTAAAGCTCAGTTACACATCTGTAATTTCTCTTGCTTGATTACTGTGGGACATCTCTGTAGAAACAGTTAACCACTGTCTACGTTTACTAGAGTAACAGCCACAGAACAATGGGAGTTGATTTCCTAAAATAGTTTACCATCTTACTGTCTTAAAAGTATGATTTTTAGATAAAACTTATTTTCGAACTTAAGTTTGAGTAAATACTATGAAGAAAAAAAATGAACTCTTAAAAGACTTGATTCTACATGCTACTTAAATGAGAAAATTTTCTGAAATTCAAATATAGCAAGCTCCATTTGCTCAGCGATGAGGTACTTGCACAAAGTTCCCCATGGCCTTTTTGGTGTACAAACTTATAATAATGAAGACTACTTCTAAGGAAATAATTTGACATAAAAGTTTGTCTTCTCTTTAAACTACTGTATTTAACAAGTCATTCGAGCTGTAAATACTCAAGGATAAGCCAGTTTTAGGATCACATTATTGTGTCACAGTAATAGAAATGTGAATCACATTCATTATTCATGAATTCAGGTTCTCCTAAATTCTCAATATTAAGCTACTGTACTCTTGATATAAGTTGTTAGGAAAATCCAGATCATCATTCCTGGCACCAAGGTGCCAAGACATAATGTGATACATGAAATCACACACAGTCAGCTGCTTTTGTATTTTGGTTAACCAGGTAGTTTGAAAATTATTATCCCACTAGCATTGCCTTCAAATTTTAGAAGCAGAACTAGAGGAATTATATTGAGGTATACTTTGTGGTAGTTCTGTTGCTTCTCTATGGCCCCAGAACTAACCATGGTATTGAGGATGGATACGCAGAAATTATACTTTTCACCAGGTAGCAGTTACCATAGGTGACCAAACACCTCCTATCTATGGCGTCTAAGATAATATATAAGGGAGATGGACTAACATTTTTCACTACTTTAAATTTGTAGACTTCTGTATTTGAATGACAGTAGTATATTTCTCAAAATCTTTTCATTTTTTAAGAATCTGTAACATTCAGTTCTATAATGTGTAACGTGGACTTTTCACTTCTTGTTTAATTTTTGATTTCACAGAAATAAAAGCATGAAAAAACACAAGTATTAGCAGCCAAAGTTTTTGTTGTTGCGTTTTGTTGTTTTTCTTTAAGAATAAGAGAGAAGTTTTCAATTGGTGGAATCTAGGACTGGAAAACAGTTCACACTGTCTGACGGTCACACTATCAATCAGGTAAGAATTTTGATGTCAACCAGTGTGTCCTAGGGGCAGATTTTGACGCCTACTTCAAAGTATTTTTAAAAATCCTAACCCTACAGTACATGTATAGGAGTTCAGTCCTGTATTCAGGCTTGCAAGTGTATTATTTGGTGGTTTATAAAAACAGCTATTGCACATCTTTTGGGAGTTCTGAGGAAAATCAAGCATCTGAGGCTTTCTTCATATCAGGAGAAAACCAGCTTAACATGGGGGTGAAAAGAATACAACTGGTCTCTAGCTGTGGCTTAACTGTCATGGAGCAATGAGGAAATGGGTGGCCTGTCCCCCTTCATCACTTTAGTGTTTTCCAAGCAGGCAGGTTGTTCAACCTTAATGTGGTTTATAGCATAGCACTCATTATTTTTATTTCATAATCTAGCTTTTGGTTTGTAATACGAGTGCAAATTTGCACATGGTTTGTTGCTAATTTTATTTTTTGATAAAAAATCTTATTCAGGGCCAATTCGTTTGAAAGTTGCTTGGAATCTAATTCACTACAGGTTTCTTTCCCCCTCCATGTTTGTAAAATCTGGATATAGACAATTTTCAAACTGTCCAGAGTAATATTTGAATTGAATTCACAGTAACAGAAGTTACAAAGTTTGTGCAAAAGACATTGTACACCACTGGAGTACATAGAGCTTGCTATAGTTAATTTTACATATAAAGCTGCATTTCTCATTAAAACTATTCTGTGCTACATTAAAAGTTAAGTATCTGACTTAATTTCCCCCTAACAATAAAACTGAATACTCATTTAATCTCAGAAATTTTAAGATGCAAATTGCATATTTATGATGTTTTTAAATGTTATAGTAAATCATTGAAACCTTTTAAACACCATAATTGCTCTGGAGCTCTTCAAGTTTTCCAAGGGTCATAAAGTAAACCCGGCTGTGGCGATTACGCAAAGTAGAGGTAAAGAACAGCTTTAAAAAAGAGAAAAAGAGACACCATCAGTAAATATTTAAAACATTGAAACCTGATATTTAAATGATAAAATATAATTTTAATTTGTATCAGCAAGTTCAAATATTAAGCTATACTGTTATTCAAAACAGGATTTCATCAAAGAATAAGAATTTAAGTTGGTATGAACTCTAAATTATATATTGAAAATAACTTTTCACCATATTTAAAGTTGTACTTCATATGGCTTAAATAAAATTAGGTTTTTCTAGGTAGTATTCATCAGCTAAAGTTCCTGATTGGTTTTGGTTAACAACTCTTGCTTTTTAGAAGCATAACATACTTTTACTCAAGCTGGTTTTCCTTTTTCTTTTAATATAAGGAAACAAATTGTTTAGATGCTGATCATTAATATTCATTAATTGTTACTAGTGTTTAAGTGGACACGGACGTTTTCTACTTGGTGCATGTCCTATCTCAGTGAAAATAACTGACATGACTAGATTGATATTAGGAGCTGAACTCATTGGCTTAGAGAGGAACGTGGCATGTGAATATGATAAATGGCAAAAAGAAAGCTAGATCAGAACATAAACAGCAGAGAACTCATCCTTGTTAGGATTAAAGCTTTCAGCATCCACAATGGTTATATTTAGGAGGATCAGTGACGATGATGGTGATGTTAGTGCTTGCTGTCCTGGACTTAGCATATTTCATGCACCAGACAATCTATGAGATACCTACTCTCCATACATTACCACTAATTTTCACAATTATATTCAAAGAAGTTAGTAAACTCCCATTTTGGAGATGAAGGAACTAAGGCTCAGAAAGATTAATCAAACTTCCAGTTAGGTGGCAGAGCCAGTAGTGCAACCCTTGCCCAGCTGAATTCAAAATCAGTTCTTGCCATTCTATTTCTTACCATTGCAAACCAGTGCCTTTCTTTGATCATAGTGCCTTCCCCTTGTTATTTGATATCAATTCAAATCTTCTGCAGTCTCTTCTAACCATAAATGTTTCCTAGTTCTAAAAGGGTTATTTCTTCACACTATGAGTTTTCATAAGATAGGGACTTTAATAATAATTTTATATAATTTTTTCCATCTCAACTATCTGCACTGATTGTTAAAATTGATCACGTAATACAAGTAACAAGTAAATTTTATTCCTATTTCCTGTAAAATGGACATAATACCAACTTTGAAGATTAAATGCAATAGTTTTTAAAGTATTTAGCACAAATTCTACCACATAATTAGATGTTTAGCAACCATAAGTACTTTTTTCCTTCTTCTGTTACTGGATTATGTTGAAAACTACAAAAGCCAGATTTTTTTCAAGCAATACATTTTAACATATCATACTAATATGAACATGAACATAATTTTCCAGCAAAGACAGTAATGAATTTTGCACCAAACGAAATAATGGCTAAGCTTTGCTAGGGCATAATTAGGATTTTTGCTTTTTTGGAAGATGGCTTCTATTTGAAATCAAACTTCATCATTTCCCAAATCAATGTTCCTACTGAAAAATGCAAAATTGTTTGTATCAACAGAATGCCAATTTTAGAAATATAGCCTAAATATATCTATGGCCAGATGGACTAGGACAACACTTACAAAGCTAATTTTCATTGTTTGCTTTATTTTTGTGCTGGGGAATGTGAGCTATACCTTATCACCTCGGGTACACAGAAATCTCAGTTTCTTGATAGCTCTGCGCTTCAGTTCACTTTCCAGAAGCCTTGACTGCAAAGAGCGAACTTCAATGGCCTTCTGGCCCCATCCTGTGGTTCTCTGTGTACACTCATAAGCTACAATAAAAATATAAAAATCAGAACAACACAAAGTCTATCAGTGGTGAACAATGATAACCACTGTCAACATTTGATTATTAAGAGGCTCGTTATCACAGTTCAGGTAACACATCCTTTTTTCTCCTTCTTCTATAGTCAGTCATTTGGCCGTCATGCTGTTCAGCAAGGGCATTCAAACCAGCTATCTGTCATCATCACCATGACTATGAATTATGAGGTCTTAGTTAATCGCTGCATCCATATCTACAAAACCATAGAAAAAGCTAGGGGTTAATTCTAGCCTGTTTCTAAAAAGTCAAATCTAGCTTTCGTCTTTTTTGTAGTCTACATGAGGTGCAGCATTCCATAGTTTTTGCATTTGTGCTCAAGTGACATAATAGAAACCTAACTCTTCAAAACTAAAACTTAAAAAATGACTAGCTCAAATAATAACTATCCTAACCCTAACTCAGTTCAATGCATTACAATGTTACTAACAGGACTAAAACCAATTTGATACTGTTAAGGCTTTCTCTTGCTCAGGAAATTTTTATTAAGATTTTAAGTTTGGAACTTGTTTTATATTACTTGGTGGCAATAAAGAGTATGACAATTGCCTTAAACCATAAAATCTAATTATATAAACACTCAAACAGTGAGCTGAGGCAGAGAGATATTTTCTATTTTCTCACACAGGGAACAGTATTATTAAATGTTTAACTTTCAAGTTTACATTCTTTATCTATTTTCTGGGGAAGCAAATTTCTATAAATAAAAAATATTAACACCTAAAATAATATCAAGATTTTGAGTTGAACTACAATAGACTAGAAAACATTAAAACAAGGCATCTTTATTTCTGTATTAATATAACTAAAATTAGAATTTGATTCAATCGACTTTCCATGTTCTTTTAGTATGAAGGCAATAAACTCTGCATTGATATAATTTAAAAATTTCTCCTATATTCCTCAAAGATTCTAGGATGACTTAGTTTACACCAAAATTTATCTTATATGTTGTATATATGAATGCATGTGCGTGTGTATCTATATATACCATGCACAAAAGGACTAAGGAAGGAATAATTAAACTTATACAAGTGATCTTTCATAGGTGTAGTGTTGGTCATTTTTAATTTCTCAACTAAAACTTCTAGTATTTCTGCTTCCTTTTACATTACATATCAAAATATTTATGTGTATGAACTTGGTATCAAAATTGTAATGGAAACACTATCATACTTTACTCAAATGGCTCTCCTGGAAGAACACTTTATAGGTCCAATTAAAATCACTCTAGATTTGAGGGAAGTAAGGGAAATCTACAGCCGCAGTGATGGAAACAATAGCTCTAGTTTTTGTGGATTTGTATTTTTTCACCTATGTGAATTGCATTATTGTCAACAACCACACAGAGCAAAACTTTCTAAACTTACTGCACAGTTTACCTTCTGAGTTCAAGTATATAGTTCATATGGAATTACAAAATTTCTTCTCTAATTCTGAAACACATTAATCTGCCACTTAACCTAGCTTCTAAATTGGCTTATGATATGAAATATAATGATTTTGATTGGGAATAGTTAGTAATACTCACTTTGATTGTAATGTCTCTATATATTTGTTTGAAAACCAGATCAATGATCTTATTGTTGAAAGCCTTTATTGTAACCCAAACAAATATATTAATATTGGAGAAATGTGGATCTAGGTTAATTTTAAATAACAAAGCAGTTGTCAAAAAAGAGAGTAGTTGATTTCCCTAATATCAGTGTTATATTGTAGCCTTTAGACTACTTTCAAAATATCCTTAACACAAAACAAAATATCATGTTCTTATGATGATATAAATCACTTTACATAAAGAGAACTTTCAAATTCCAGTAAATTGAAATAGCTTTTTGTTTTAATTCAGAATTTGTTCTGCCTAAAGACAAAATATGCATCAGATAATTTTTTAAAAAGGTCCCTTTGATTGCTTATGATTGTCTAATGGCATAAATATTGGGGTTTGTTCAGCTTCCCATTTGAATTTCCTTATTGCCATTTCAGATTAATATATTTATCACACAAGTACTATTGTAAAGGTTAGAATGAGATTCACTATTTTCAGTTTGTTTCATCCCAGATCTCTCGATTATATTGTAAGCATTTACCTTTTGTCTCTTAAAATGGTTTTAAACCCTCTGATTCTTACCTGTTTGAAGAAATTGGACGTTTTCAGGACAATCCTTAATACTATGTATGCAAAAAGAAAGAATTCTGCAGATGCAATGTACAGTGCCATCATCCCATAATAAAACAAGTCCATTAAAAAGCAGTTATTTCAAACTTGTCCTTAAAGCCACACGAGGATCACATTTGCCCATTTTATGGGGATTTCAGAAGTTAATGATTTCTCTATTGACAAACTACATTTCTTTCTCTGTCTCTTCTTTTTCCTTCCCCAACTCCCTTCTCTCTCCTTCCCTTTCTCCCCTCCTTTGTTTGTTTCATTATACTCCTCTTCCTTTCAGGAATATTTATCCATCAATTCATTCTACTCTCTCTAACAATTTTTACTGTTGAGATGCATTATGTTCTCTATCTAGAATTACTTCTGTAGTCATCAAGCCTCAGAGACACACACAACAGTCTCAAGTTATTCAGATTTCTCAGATCAGTAGTCTTGCATTGGTCAGGAAGGAAAAACGTCCTGGCCTGATGAAGACCAAAAGGCAGGTTTCTTTATGTTGCCATTTGGGTTGTACTTAATGGGTGGTCCAGTCAGTCAAATTTATTTCTTTTGCAAATGAAGGATGATGAAATCTTAGAACTAATATGTTCAGTTTGTATTTGATTCTTCTATAGGAATATTACTCAGTAAAGAGAACACTATTGACTGCATTAAATAGAAACATTTGCTTTTAATAATTTTATGACTATTTGGCAGCCCCTTAAAATAAAGGTAAACCCCAGAAATCAATGTGATGGGATGAAGAATTTTCAACATCTCTGTTAAATCTGCAAAGCAAAGGGAGTTAAAAAAAAAGTATAGATTATTCTGAAATGGATTTCTTTCCTGTTTTAATTGTATAATTATAGAAAATGAGCAACTAACAAAGTCAAAATCAGTCTTTTCGTGGTAGTTTTGTGAATTATTTAAGCAGAGGACAAACACACACATACCTTGCTGCAGGAATAAATATGCCCGATCCCAAATTAACCCTATGCATTTTGAGAAAATGAAATCGTTTAAGAAATAGAAGCTTGTCTATGATCATGTGAAAGAGGGAAAATTTTATACATACCCACTGAAGATGGTATGTCTTTCCACACTTCGAGAATCTTCTTGAAGAGTTGTTCATTTGCTTCCATAGAAAGGGCTTCAGCATTGAAGGTGAGCATCATGCCAATTCCCAAGGAATCAGGTAAAATGATGATATTCTGTGGTATAATGATTTCCAGGGGCTGGAATTATGTTTCATAAAGACTTGTATATCTAACAATTTAACACTACTACTTTAAGTGAAGCAGATTGACTGGTTAATAAAGACCAAAAGGGAGTCAAAGTACAAGGAGAAAAGAAACTTGTAATGTATATTAAACAGTATGCTATCCAATATTGAAAAGAGCCTTTCTATGTCATAAAGTCATCACTGTATAATATTTTTCTTTATATTATGGAGAAAACCTTGTTTGAAATAAAATAGGGATATATTTCCAACACAGAAAAACTCAAGCGAAATTTGACAAAGTATTATGTTTAGTGCCATAAAAAATATTATTTGAGTTGGATATCAGATTCACTTCAGCAAATACTTTGGAAAGGATGGTGTGAACCAAGTAACAAATACACAATAATTGATAATCAGCCAATTCATTCCTATCCAGAATAGAAGATTAGCTTAAAAACAGCTTGAATTTCAAATGTTTACAAAGGCCAGCTTTGTGATAGTCTCCTATGCCTGAAATATAACAGTCATCAGTCATCCTCTCTTCACAAGAAATGAAGATTTTCTTATCCAATTTATAAAACCTTAGTATAGACAGTTAGAGATATATTAAGTGACATAAGATAATTTACTAAAAAATATCTCAGAATATCTAAGTTTGATGATGCATAAAACAATGTGACAAAAATTTGCATGAACTGCACTGTCACATAAACAGTATTTCCCAGAAAAATGAACAATTATATTTCTCTATCATCTCTCCAATTAGCAAGTTACAGAAATAAGGTCAGAAACTATACTTGCCAAACCCAGCGGACTCAGGCCAAGTGCATGAGGCCATGTCTCAGCAACAACAATCCTTAAAACTAAAATGGGAATCCAGAGGCGAAAAGCAATTTTAATGCGTTCCCTGGGCACTCGCATGAGCAATTAAATCAGAAAAGAGATGAAGGAAAAGAGAAAAAAAAAAAAGAGTGCAGGAAAGAAGGCCGTCTCAATAAAATATGTGTAGAATAAAATTGGACTGCTATAAATCCAAAAAGCCTTAGAAGTAATCCTCTTGCTTCTCAGATGATTCCTGAAGTAACCAGATACTCTTTAGTACACAGGACTGCCTTGTAGCATTATAGCTTTTGTAATCTAGCACTCTTTGAAAAACGTTATTTTTAGTATTCTGTTTCAGAAGACTCTTTCCCCTCCCTTATATTGGAACACTTCCTCTTTTAATGGGTCAAGATACTAGGACATTTAGCAAAAAATACTATTTCTGAATATATTTAAGGTATACTAATTAGGTCGGAATATGATTTTCTTCCCCTAAAAACTTACCCGTGTTTCTACAATAATTAATGGATTGCTTCAAAAAGAAATAATTATCCTTGGTTGGCAGTCAAATGGAACACAGGGTTCAATCTTCTTAAATGATTTTTCAAATAAGTATAAACTTGGACCAATTCAGCAATGTTCAATACTGCAATAGCTTCAAAATATGGGCTATCTGACATGACACAGAAATAAGATGCAGGAAGGTATAGAAGACACTTCAGTTGAAGAGTACTATAATATTTATATAAAAATTAGTCTGAACTCATATCTATCTAAGTGGTTTTAGTTGGCCTTGCCTTAGTAATTACTACATTACAAATCGGGTGATTTCTATATAATCATAGGTGATATCCATGTGATCAGATAATTAGATTAACATGACCAAAATGATTTTTAATGTATCCACTAGTGATCTAACAATTATTAAATGAAAATTTTCAGTGTACAAAGTATTATATTCCCACAGTGATTTAAAAGTACAAAAATGTTTCTGCCTAGATTTTTGTATAATGTTTAACTGCTAAAATTTTAATTGTTGATAAACTGAGGAATTAAAAAAAGATGAAACAGAGAAAAGTTATTTCAGCTCTTCCTTTTAAGTAATAGTTTTCAACCCTAAAGGTTTCATTAAAAATTTTAGAAACAAGAAGCTAGTAAAGTGGCAGGTTACAAAATGTCTTTTGTTCCTAGTGCCAATAATGAACAACAAGAGAAAGATATGAAGAAAATATCAAATCCCATTTATAGTAACATCAAAGGTATTAAATAACTAGAAATAAACTTAACAAGGAGGTGAAGACTTATTAAATAAAAGCTACAACACATTCTTAAATAGAAGACACAAAGATGGAAAGATATTCCATGCTCATAGATTGGAAGAAGTAATACTGTTTAAATGTCCATTTTACCCAGGAAATACATAGATTCAATGAAATTCTTATCAAAGTATCAAAGGAATTCTTCAAAGAAATAGAACAAACATTATTGAAATTTATATGGAACCACAAAAGACACTGAATCATTAAAGCAATCTTGACAAAAAATAAGAAAGGTAATATCACACACTTAGCCTATAAATTACACTACAAGGCCATACTGATTAAAAAAAACAGTATGGTGTTAGAATAAAGAGTAGACAGACCAATGAGACAGAATTCAGAGCCCAGATATAAGCCCACATTTATAGGGTCAATCAATACTATAAAATAGAGAGAGGAAAGTCTCATTACCAAATGGTGCTAGGAAAAGTGTACAGCTATATGGGGGAAGAATGAAGCTAGACCATTCTCTCATACCATACACAAAAACTAACTGAAAATAGGTGAAAGACTTGTATGGAAGGCCAGAACCTAAATACACTGAAGAAAACATAGGGAAAACATTCCATGACATTGATATCAGGGATGTCCTTGGGAACTCAATTTCAACAGCAAGGAAAACAAAAATAAAAATAAATGAATGGGACTACATAATCTATAAAGCTTCCATACAGTAAAATAAATTTTCATTAAAACAAAAAGACACCCTACTGAATGGGAGGAAATATTTACACATCATACATCTGACAAGTGGCAATATCCAAGATCTACAAAGAACTCACACAACTCAACAAAAACAGAAGAATCCAATAAAAAAAATGTGCTGAAGAGCTAAATAGATGCTTCTCCAAAATAGATATGCAGATGGCCAACAGGCACACACACACAAGAAATGTTCAACATTATTTATTATCAAGAAAAATACAAATCAAAACCATAATGAGGTATCTCCTTGCTCCTATGAGAATAGCCCATATTAACAACAACAACAACAAAAAAATACAGAAACACCAAATGCTAGTGAGGGTGTGGAGAAAAACAATCCCTTGTATGATGCTGGTGGGAATGTAGACTGGCCGAGCTCCTATGGAAAACAGTATAGGGATTCCTCCAAATATTAAATAGATACGCCAACTGATACAGTAATTCTACTCCTAAGTAACTACCTGAAGAATACAAAGTGACTAATTTGAAGGAATATATGCACTCCTAAATTCACTACAGCACTATTTACAATATTAAAGTTTTAGAAACAACCTAGATACCCACTGAGAGAGCAGTACATTAAGAATATGTGGTATATATACCTTACTAATCAGCTATTACAAAGATGAACTCTTGCCATTTGTGACAACATGGATAGAATTGGAGAGGGTTATGCCAAGTGAAATAAATCAGAAGAAGAAAGAAAAGTATCAGATGATTCACTCATATATGAAATATAAAGAAATATAACAAGAGAACACACAAAACTAAACCAAAGAAAACCCTAGAAATATGACTGAGGAATTGCGGATACCAACAGGGGAGGCTTGGGGTGGGGACTTGGGGTGGGGAGTACAGTGGGGAGGGCCAAGTCGACTATATAGAGGACTATGGGTGCTTTGGTCATGGATATGATGTGGTAAATACATCTGAAAAGGTGTGAACCTATAAGTCATATGAGTGTTATATACCAATGTTATCTTAAGAAAAAAATTAAAAAAGGAACAGACACAACCTGGTTCCAGTTGATAATGGCTAAATAGTAACGTGGACCTGATATCAGATCTTTTGGTTCCATCTATTGACAGATGTATCTTTGTTTAGGTAAAAACTATTAATTTTAAAGCAAAAAAACACTGTGCCAGACAAACTTTAGCTGCAGAACAGACCCAGGTATATGTACTAAGAAACCATCAGTGATTTTTGTTTATTCACAACTCCTTTCTTTTACAATTTTCTTACCTTTTAGGTCTCAGTTCCAGTATAGATATTAATAATCACATTTCTAAATCTTTCTGACAGCTGGAAAAGTCTAATTGTGCTATATAATAATTTCTAGGGATCTTACGTTATTTGGCAGGGTCACATCAGACATAACCTCAGATTCTGCATCGATGATATGATATCCATCTGCTGAGCTGAAGAAAATCTTTAGTCTTTTTTCAGACCCAATAGCCAGGTCAACTGTCACTGGCTTATGACCAACTGTCGGAAATACCTGTAGATATAAAACCAAATATGGCCAAAAGGCCAAAATGACACTCCAAGGCAAAAACTGTCCTTTCCTTTTGCTCAACAGGCTTACAAAAACCCAGCTTGATTTTTAAAATTACATACTGTACTGAGAGACTATGTATTACCACTTTTCTAGATATGTTACTATAAGAAGAACATAATTATATTCAGGTTCTAAAAATTGTGCTTCTCTTCAAAGGCTAAATCACCAACGATCACAACAGCTTTGTATGGCCCTGCACTCCATCTGTTGTCTTTAAATAGCTTGCCTTGAGCTTCAGCAAATGAAGGAGCTCATCTGGTCTCTTAAACCGGTTCGCTGGATCAGCTGCCTGTATTTTTGCCAGTATTCGTATATAGGCTTCATAGGACATGTAGTCTCCTTCGGAGTCTGCTGATTGATCAATGCATACTTGGTAGGGAATGAAAAAGGCCAGACATGTTAACCTACCATAGACTGGATGTACTCTAGGCTTCTATGGTTGCTAGTCCAAGGAAACAAAAAGCCAAACAGGATTGTCAAGTTCAGGTCACAGTAGAGGATGGGGCATCACAGGAGTCACCATACTGTAGTCATGAAGTGGAATTCAAGAACTGGAGTGAGGACTTGGACCACGAACGGTATATCAGGCTAGACAGAATGTCGGTACTTATCTTCTTTACTTTCCAGCTCCATACCAGGCAACTCTGACCAATCAGCAGACACCCAAGAACAAACCCATATCCAAATACTGACAACTGACCCAAGGCCCAATTTAGGGAGATCAGATCAGGGATATGATTTGTGTCAGGGCAAACGTAGGTTGTCTGCACAGTAGTCAGATATCCATAAAACATATACATTAAGAAGTAGTCAAAAGAATTAGCCCACCTTTATTGTATATTTGTGATATTTTAGCTTAAAAAAGTTTCTGACCTTAAATATAGAAATATTTCATGAACATTTTGCTGGAGAGCCCCATGATATATATATATATATATATATATATATTCAGTGATGTGTCCACAGACCATCTAGTTCTAAATCACCTGGAACATTTGCTTAAAAATATAGATTTCTAGACCCCACTCCAGACCTACCAATTTAGCCTGGGGTTGGGTCTGAGATCTAAACTTTTAATAAATGCTCCAGATGATTCTAAGGTATATCCCAGATTAGGAGTTACTGGGCTTTATATAATGCTTCCAGTTCATTAATCGGTCAACATCATTGTGGAATAGACACAAAATAGTCCTATTTAAATGGGATTATGTAACATTATAAAAAAACAATGATAACGAGTCCCAGTTTATGAGGTGCAATTAAAAGCCATTGATACCTTAAATATTTGGGACACTGAATGGTTACCTTAATGAAGCTGATCCATAGAAGTTCAGTTAAACCATAATAAAGGTGGAAATAGGACTGGTAATCCAAATAAGCCTAACCACCATTTCTTGCAATAGTTCTAGAGAAAAACGTGTTTAGAGTTCCAGCTTGGAAGGAATATAGACCCAGCCCTTTCCTCCCCAGCCCCATCTCTTATAGTCCTAATAAGTAGAGCAAAGGTTTTCTCCTTCCTGTCCTTCATTCCTCCTCCATTTGGTTCCACCCTCTACCACTATCACACATTTTCTTACCTTCCCTCTGCTCTCTATCCTCCCCCAACTAAGAGAGAATAGGGAGTGTCTCAGGTTCAAGTCACTGGGGTATATGCTGTGTTTAGGGCTCTAGAAGAGAAGGTAAACGTGTCAACTACAGGAATTGGGAGTGAGGAGTTGGTGGGGAAGTCTTGTAAGGGGAATGGTTCAGGTATTTCCCTCACATTCTCTTTTGTGGTGCTTGTGAATCATCTAAAAATGGGTTAAATGATAATTAATGAGATTATTCAAATTACATTACATTAACTGTAAAATAATGCCATATATATTCCTATATCCTAAACAATGTATTCCTATATTCCAAAACACTATTCTGTTTACAGTTTCTCAAAAGAAAACCATGTTATCCAAGGGAAAAAGAGAATACGTACTTTAATAGCAGTGCTTTCATCAAAGGACTTTGGTGCCCATGCATAAAGGTGAATTGATGATTTCAAAGCAATAGCAATGTAAGTTGTTTCTTCATGTTGGACTATAATGATAAAGCATAAAGTAACAATGTCACAGAGTTAATAAGAACATTCAACTATTTGCATATATGTTTGAAAATATCATTCATAATATGAAAGCATAGATTATATATTTTTAGAAAAGCTATTTATTTGCAATTTGATCGCCCCCCCCCAAAGGGTGACAAAATAGTGTTTTACAGTGTATGCCTTAACTTTCAAAATCACTATAAATTGTACAATGAAAATTACAGACTATTTTGCTGAAAAGAAGTTGAACTGAACATTGTTAAGACGGCAATGATATACAAAATGATCTAAAGATTCAGTGAATCTTTATAAAATCCCAATGGCCTTTTATAAAGAAATGAAAATGCTGATCTTCATATTCATATGGAATTGGAAAGTGACCCAAAACAGCCAAAATAATCTTGAAAGAGAACAAAGTTGCAGGTTTCATACTTCCCAATTTCAAAACTTACTACAAGATACAGTAATAGAGTGTAGTAATGATATAAGGAGAGGCATGTAAATTAATGGAGTAGAATTAGGAGTCTAGAATTAAGTCCAGACAGATATGGTCAATGGTGTCAAGACCACTTGATAGGGACTAAACAGTCTCTTCAACTAATGTAACCAGGACAAGTGAATATACACATGCAAAAGAATGAAGTTGGACCCTTATCTCATATCACAGATAAAAATGAACTCAAATGGACCAAAGACTTAAATGTGAGAACTAAAACTATAAAACTCTTAGAAGTAAATATAAGAATAAATCTTCATGGAGGTGGTTTCTTATATTTGACAACAAAGGCATTCACAATAAAAGAAAGAATAGGTAAATTTTGTTCTATCAAAACTGAAACTTCTTTGCATCAAACTTCTTGGACACTATCAAAAATCGAATAAATATCCTATGGAATGGGAGAAAATATTTTCAACTCATATATGTGGTAAGGGTCTAGTATCTAGAATATATAAAGAATGCTTATAATCTAACAACATAAAGATAAGGAAAATATACAAATCTTCAGCAAACACTTGCAAAGATGCACAATAATATTAGTGAGCAGGAAAATGCAAATCAAAATTACAGTGACATGCCACTTGATACACATTTATAATCAAAAGACAGATATCTACAAGTGTTGCCAAAGATGAGAAGAAAATGGAGCCCTGATATTTATGGTAATGTAAAAATGCTGCATCTACTTTGAAAAACAGTCAGAGAAAAGAAAACGGCATTCTTATATACAAATACATATACACAAAATGTTCATAACAGTGTTATTCCTAATAATAAAAATGTGGAAAAAGTGCAGATGTATATATATGTATAAAAATTGGATAAGCAAAAGGTGATATGTCAATATAATGCAAAGCTATTCAGCAATAAAAAGAGGTACTGATACATGTTTGTACATGCTACAACATGAATGAACCTTGAAAACGTGCTAAGTGACAGAACTCTATCATGAGAGCCCATATAATGCATAATTCTACTTAAATAAATTGTCCAGGAATCTACAGCAAAAGAAATTAGATTTGTATTCACTTGGAACTGCATGGGGAATAAGGTGAATAGAGGAGGGATGGAATGTGGAGTGATTAATAATAGCTATGGGCTTTCTTTGGGGGGATGATGATAGATCATGATGGTAGTTATACAACTCTATAAAATACCAAAAACCACTGAATTGTACACTTTGGAATCATTGCATAGCATTCACATTTTTCAACACAGCTGTTTTATAAGAGTAAAGATATATTAAAAAGTATATGCCAGCTCAAGGCTAAACCTAGATTTTATGAAATATGTTGTCGTGCCTGCTAAATTTACAATTTGTGCTAGAACACCTCTTCTTTGGGTGGGACATTACATGTGTCCTCTCCAGTAGGACTTCATCTATGACTAATAGATGAGAATTTTCTCTCTCACACACATCTCTCCCTTTTATTTAGCTTACTTGTTTTCTTCTTTTGCACTATACTCAAGTAGGTCAGAGAAAGATGATTTATAAAATCCCAACAAAAAATAGAATTCTGTTAAGAAAATACTTCCTTATATTTTGATATATATCAGTAATTGGTGTCAGTATTCATTTGTGGAATCTTGGAAGGCATTAGAAATACCCTGCAAGGGGCCTCTCTGGTGGCACAAGGGGTTAAGCACCACACTATGAAGCATCCACAGCCAAGGCAGATCCCCAGCCAGCAAGGTGACCCACATGGTGCAGCAGACCTCTCCTGTCTTGCCCTGCTGCTCCTGTAAGCAGTGTATTTCAGTCAATCTGCCTGTTCTGTTCCACTCTGTCTCTGGTGAATCCTCTTACCCTCACACCTCTGGCCTGTACCCCAGTTTTAGTATGCATAAATAAATAAATCTTAAAAAAAAGAAATACCCTGCGAGTATGAGAACATCACTGTCCTGTATGAAGATGCTACTGTTCCACCTGTTAGTAGGAAAAGTGCATTGCTTTTTCATGAGGGCTGGGATAGATTGAGATGGGGTCAGTCAACACAACTAGACTTAACTAGTCTCTCCACTTTACCAAGAGTACAGATTTACAGGATGACCATCTTTGTAAATGCTTTCTTACTGAACCGAATAATGTATACGTCTGTAGGAGACTGTTCTGCTATACAAGCACTTTAGTTATTAACATCTGGGAATGTCTTTCACCTCTGGATACCAAATTACATAATATGATGGAGGAAGTAGTGATACACAAAACTAAAAGAAAGCTGCATGTTTATTTAATACCCAAGCTGTCAGATCTCCCTTTAATGGTGTATGTGTATATATGTATACACAAGTGAAAAACTATCATGGGATAGCGTTTTATAAACAGTATAAAAATAGTCGGGATCTAAGCATACGGCTGTAACAAACAGTATGGGATTCCAGCTAGCTTGCCCAGGCTGTGAGCTCTCTGTTTGAGGGGCAATTAGTGAATAGGAAAGAAGAAGGATGAGAGAAGCAGGGATTTGCTTCAGAAATAGAAAAGGCTGACATACTACTACTTCCCAGCTACTGACAGTGAGAGCAGGATTCTGAGACCATGGAGCTGTTACTCCATTTCATAGTTGCGAAAATACTCTAACCAGACAGGACTATTTAGCAACTATACTCATGAATATCAACAGTGTGAGCCACAGTTAGCAAACCATAAAATAATTTACATTTTGATTAACTGTAGATTATCCTCGTCAGTACTAAGAGGGGTTTTCTCACTTAAAAAATGGGGGGAATTATTACGTGATTATAGTTAATCGCTAGTCCAAAGAAAGATATCATATGAATCTTCCTGTAAGTTACTGGAGATACACTAAGAACATTTATATAGTTGAAGTTCTATAGAAGCAGGAAGAAATTATTGGTTCATCTTGAATAGTGACTGGGAACGGTTAGAACCAAATATGACCTCAGTATCTTTTCATCCAATAAATACTATCTAAGTAACAGACATGATTGAGGCATGAAAGACATATCAATGAAACTGACTAATTCTTGCATATGAAGTAGTAAGTTCTTTCCTTCCACTGCTCTAAATGTCATAACCGTGTAATCTGCCAAATGGAGGGAAGTGAACTTTCCATATCCATAGTAAACATGAAATGAAACTTACGGACACTGAAGTGTTCACAGCCTGTCAACTTATCGATAGCTTTGCAGGCTTCCTCTGTCTTTAGCATTTCCTCCTGCCTTCTTTTACTTTCTGGATCATCATTCAAAATCTTGTTCCTCAGCCAGGTCAAGTGATACACCCGAAGTCTGTTCTTATTGCCTGAGAGATTTAAAAAAAAAAAAGATAGTGTTTTTATTCAGTTTATTTTTTTCATGTATTAGAAGAACAGAAAAGTGAAGTTCTTCAGCCTTTTAAACCAAATGTTTACATTAAAATACAAAGCGCTTTGAAAATGACATTGCGTCAGTCTTTCCTTTGGAGTTTGGAAATATGATGACAAAGTCTCTCTGATCTCTCACATGAAAGAGGCAAAGTGCCTAGCAGCTACCTACTTCTTTGGGATCGTTTAAGGCTGTCACTGTGCAGGCAACAGAATTACCCTTCATTCATTTGTACCTTAGCTTTTATCTAAGTCATGACCCTTCTGAGACTCAGACACAAAGTCATCCCCGATTGTGTGCATGTATGAGAGGGATGTGCGATGACTGAACCATCGTTCAGGGTCGGTGGGAGGGTGCTCTTTTATTCCAGCATACTTACAAAATAATTGAATATTTTATTACTTTTTTTCTCAATCCATTCTTCTTACACCCCTGTTAATAGGTTCTTATGATAACAATGTGCAGGACAAGAGAGTCTCATTTTACCTAATTATTGTATACTTTGTTCATGTGGTCATGTGTGCACATGAGTGGGTGACGTTGTGAGCTGTGATGTTATAGGTACTTATTACTGAAAACAGTGACATAGCGTTTCTTCTAACTGACCTGGGCTAGGTGCATTACAATCAGATATAAGACACTGAAAGAGGGTCTGAATTAGTTTATACTGTAAATAGATTAAAAAAATATAGGAAGGAAAGTCTGGTGACCCAGTTAAAGGTTATATTTAAAGTGCTTTCCTATGAATTCTTTCACCTGGGAAAATCTTTAACCCAGTTTGTAACCTAATTAATCTGCATAATTGCTCAGCTAACTTTAGTTCTCAGACAAACCTGAGATGGTAATCAGCAAATTGAGTGGCTCCACAACTTGAATCTGACGGAATGGTCTTCGTTTTATGAGTTTAGTAATTTCTGCCTTTCCACTTCTGTCCATCAGATACAGATTAGATCGGGTCCCCAACAGCAAATTCACTCCTGTTCATACAGCAAAAGTAAAGTGCTACATTAGCTCAAATTACATTTTTGTAATTGAATTTATATTACTATTTTTTGCTACTTCAGTGTGCTCCTCTATGTAAAGGCAACTTTTTATCATTTTGAGCTAACATTAACTTCATTCTGCTTAACAATGAACTCTCTACCTAAACTGAAAAAATTTCCCTGAAACACATTAAGTAACAGAAGATAATGCCCTCTGAAAATATTCTACTGACTACTGTCTGGTGTGTCATTACACAAAGAGAAATATAAATAATTAAATTATTATTATTATTATTAACATAAATAATTAAAATCTTTTAGCAGTGTTCCAAACCTTATAATAATCAATAAACCTTATTGAAAATTACTAGAAAACATTAAGTATATCTAGTACATATAAATACTTCAATTTAATTTCTGACTTCTTATAACCAATGGTTTAATGTTTTAAAATAACTATATAAAAATATTTTAATTGATTCTGCATTCATGCACATATTTAAAAACTTACATTGCTAAATGTCTATGGAATTAGCTCCCACTTTCATAAATCTAAATTCCTACTCTTTTTATTTGTCTGGGGTTCTATTCATGCCAATGTAAACACTATTTAAAGAACAAATGAGAAGAGTAAAATAGAAGATTGAACTAAATGTAGAATATATTTCAAACCACCATGGGATTATTTCCCCCATAACCTGAGACACAGGAGAAAATCAGCAAAACAATATAAGTGTCAGTACTTCTGTGACTTCCCTCCATTTGGAGAAAAGGTGTGCTCCATGGGTATAAAGAAGAAAGGCAGGTGTCTCTGCCCTCACTTTCTCCCGCTCTGTCCTTTAGCAGTTCTTTAAGTAATGGACGACTGCAGGTTTAGGAACATCTTCCTCCCGCAGGGGACTCAAACAGGGCGGGGAATTACAACCAATTCTAACTGTAATCTTTTATTTTTCAAAAGCTATAAAAACGAGTTAGTAAACATTAGCTACATCT
Source organism: Galemys pyrenaicus (assembly GCA_019455555.1). Taxonomy (NCBI): domain Eukaryota; kingdom Metazoa; phylum Chordata; class Mammalia; order Eulipotyphla; family Talpidae; genus Galemys; species Galemys pyrenaicus. The sequence goes on from JAGFMF010011954.1 coordinate 1,853,720, forward strand.
GAGTGATTTCTGCACAGAAATGATAGCAGCAAACTTTGCTTTCTTTTTATCTACCACATTAGATGTTCAATCCACGTAAGCATAATGTTTGCTACACTGATCTATTTAGATTTAAAATTCTGTTCCCTGTTCAATCATACATTAAGCATGAAAATCTATGAAACTGCAAGTTGGAAATTGACATTTATTCTGGATTTCTCCCTTCTTTATGTTCATTTATTCTGTTTTATTTATGATACAGACTGGCTTAAGGTAAAACATTGTCTTAGCACTGATGATGGGGTTATATTTCTTCTGGAACAAAATACTTGAAAACTTTATTAATGTTAAGAAACTATAGGGTTGTTCTCTACAAATCTTCAAGATTATTTAAAAAGAAGAACATGCAGTAATCTTTCTTGTACAATCTTAATAGGTTTTGTATACTGTACATTACCCTAAATTTTAAAAAAAAACTACAATTTCAAATTAACACAACCCAGTTTTATTTTTTTTTCATTAATTTTTTTTATTATTATTAGTTATATTTGACATCATTTGTAGTCCCCAGGGGGTACTCACCACCATTTCACCCAGTCCCTTGTGCACCATCACCTCAGTCCCTTGTGCACCCTCTGGCATCTTCCCTGTCTTTGCCCTCCCCCCTTCCCCTCCCCTCCCCCATGGTCCCTTTGGTTTATC
>JAGFMF010011954.1:1854464-1866095 GCA_019455555.1 Galemys pyrenaicus
ATGCCCCTAATTTCTCATTTCTGATTGCTGAATAATATTCCATCGTGTATATGTACCACATCTTCTTGATCCAGTCCTCTACTTTTGGGCTTTTGGGAACACAACCCAGTTTTATACCTTAACTAAGTTTAGTATAAAAAGGAAAAGGTGTGCCAATTCAAATATCAAACTGCACTGAGTGAAAAAAATCAGCAAAATAAGGAATTAACTACTACATATATATGTATTTTTTATTTGGTTGGTGGTAATGGTTAAGTAATAGCAAACAAATATTTTGCATGTATGATTTTTCAGAAGTTTGCTACATAGATAAAAGTATATTTTTTAAAACACAACACAGTTTTTTAAGAAAGCAAACTCACCCCACAAAGAACCACAGCAGATCTCAGAAGTGAATTCCTTTTCATACATGTGGATTAGTGGTTTTTTACATGCAGGAGAGACATACAGTGGGTTAACATTGACTTCAAAGGGTTGATCAGGATTTTTCTCAGGCACTTCCACTAATCCAGCATATACTGTGAAGAAGTGAGGGGAAGAAAGTAAGAGAAATTACTAGTCTATACCATGTACACCATATAAGTTTCAGTGTTTCTACAAGTGAGTTACACCCTAGAAAATTTACTTTTCTTTTACTGATTTATTTTTTACTGGCAATATCATTTCTATAACATATAATATAAATCATGACGGTTAAAATACATTTCTGAATATTAATGTATTTCTACTTACTGTGAATACAAAAAAGAGAAGAAAAACCCAGTCAGTTTCTTAATCATTATTCACATTTAGGTGCCATAAAAATCATCAGAGTAGATATTTTAAAAGCGTATATCCACCTGAATTTCTGTCAACTCAAAATCCAAATAACTTGACCCTTTTCAGATTGTGAATCAGTAGTAAAACACTGTCTTTAGTACATGACCAGTCTCCAACATTTGGATAGTAAACACACTTACAGATGGCACTGGCAAAGTCAGTATTTGCGGTCTGAGAACCATTGGATGGAGATGAGTAGCTGGCAGAAAATCCCGACACCGTTGACACTTCTGATATGTCCACACTGTCACTCTCATCATCAGGTGCTGCGAGTGCAGGGCCTGAGGCAATGGCATTTGAGGCCTCACTTTTACCACTTGGCTCCTAAAAAAGATTGAAAATTGATTTTGACTGTATTAGCAGATTAACAGTGAGAGAAATACATATGCATGGACGTCGTTTGAGAAAGGGTATGACATTTGTAACATTAATAATTCTGCACCTTTATAAAAATCCATCTACCAGAATTCAACAGTGTTATCAGAAGAGAGAGAACCAACCTCTCTGGAGATGATGTTGGAGGAGAAATATAAGGAGCTTAAGTCCCTGGGTATACAATTTGGGGCCTACCATTTGCAGAATATTCTGTACCAGGTACTTTTTGTCTTCTTAATTATATATCATTGTGAATCCTTATAATAAAATCAAAGGTAAATACAATGATCTCCGTTTTATACTTATAAGGAAACGAAAGGTTAGACAAGTGAAATCATTGAATTTGGGATCACAGAGATGATTAGGGGGACTAGAGTTTGAAGCCAAAGTCTGATTCCAAGACTTATATTCAGCTATGCTATCAGTGTGAGGTTATCAATTCCATTTTATCAAATGACAAAGCTAGTAATGGAAAAATCAACAAACACACATTCAAGAGTAGGACCATGTTTCACTGAATATCTGTCTTGCTTCTATGAACTTACAAAGAAATTCAAGTCACAAAATTCCACAATGTGACAGAACTCATGTGAGATGCCATATCATGTTGGAAAACATACCCTCTTTTTAGTAAGCCTGTTTCTTGATAAGCATTTTTTGTGTCTCTAAACAGTGATTCCTGCCATTGTAAAGTTGCAATCCCTGCCAAAGACTTTTTAAATTAACTTTTCAACCACAAAGGCATTATATAGCAACATATCCTTTCTAAACTAAAATGAAATAAAGATTTTTCAGTCTGTAAATTTCAGAAACATACATTGAGATAACTTGAGATACTCAGGGGTGATATAAAATCTACATTGACACATCCTGTTTTCACGTCTTTAATTAAGATATTAGGTAAATAAGTAGGCAGATAAGTAGATAGGTGATAGACAGGTGGGTAGATAAGTAGGTAGGTAGGTAGATAGACAGAACATAGATACTTTTCTACTCATAGTGCTTTTCCATTGGAGACCATTTCCTTCCTCCCTTTTTTCTCTCTTTCCTTCATTTTTTATTCCATAATTATTGCGTGCCTTTCCTAAACCAAACTCTAGGTTGAAACATGGGATTTAGTGAGCAGGTAGAGAAAATTAGGATAACTCCTACCTTTTAAGAATTCACAATCTAGTGTGTTGGAAGACCAAGTAAATAATTAAATTACAGTGTTGTAATTACTGAATCAAACTATGGGGAACATGCTGTGACCACAGGGGTAGGGGTATATCATTTTGCCTTGAGAAGTCAAAGATGATATGTGAGTTGGTACATGAAAAATGACTAGTTCACCAAACAGTGAAGAGGTGAGTTTTTGTCACAGTTTTACAGACAGAGGAAATGACTTGCACAAGCACACTGATTCACAAAAGAACATGGCATCTTCTAAGTCAGTGTCTGTGATATTAGACAATAGCCTGGTTAAGTAATTTGGTATTATCTTTCTTCTGTCTGAAATCTCACCTGTGTTTTCAGATACCATTTGTCCAGAATTAATTCAAATACATGCTTCAGGAAACCTTCTTTGTGGTCATTACCATTGATCTAGAAATTGTGAAGCTACTTGAATATTTCTAAACCTATTTATAGTCCGTAAACATTTTGTGAATGAGAAGATCATTGTATAAACATAGGACATTATTTCTATTTAATTTTTACACGTTAATAGTGGCTCAAAAAATTAAAACAGGAGCTAGCAATTCCACACCAGCAATTCTGCATTTAGGAATTCTTCTAGGTATATAGGACAAAGTATATAGTCCAAAGAATTAAAAACAGGGACTCTAAAAACATACTTGTACACCAATATTCACTCAGCATTATTCATGAACTATAGCCAAAAGGTAAAAGCAATCCAAGTGTTCATCAGTAGATAAGTGGATAAACATAATCTTATATATTCATACTATGGAATATTATAAGCCTTAAAAAGAGAAATTATTTTCAAGAATTTTTAAGAATCCATGCTACAACATGGGTTCGAACCTTGAAACTATGCCAGTGAATAAGCTAGACATAGAAGGATAAATATTTCATGATTCCACTTATATAAGGATATAAGATGTCTAGACAGATAGTAGAAAAGAGGTTACCAGATATTAAGGGGACAATAATGAGGGAATAATTGTTTGGGATGATGAATGTTGGCAATCATTGTACAACATTGTGAATTTAGCTAATTCATTGAATTATGCCCTCAAAAATAGTTGCAGTGGAAATACGGTATCTTATGCTTATTTTTCCACAATGTAAACTTCCAGAAAAAACTGTATGAATTAAGACACTATCCCAAACATGTGATCTGATTGATCTAAGCAAACAAAGATGATATTTTTCCCATCAAAATTTAAATAAATATTTATCTATAGCTATAAATAAAAAAATGTAAGGCTTTAGGACAGAAGTTTAAAGTACACTTGGAGCGGCTGAAAACGTAACATATCACACGAAGAAACAACAAGGAGAGAAAATTATTCTCATTTTCAAACTGTGTATTACCTCCTGTTGATGTTCAAAGTCCTGGGGTTCTGCTCTCTCCAATCCCAGATCAGCTATCTCTGGGCAATTTTCTCCATCAAGTTCAAGGGCTTCATTTTCTTCATTGGTTCCACTGGTTCCCTTGTCTCCATCACCCTCCTTCCCTCTTCTTCCACTATCTATGTTGGCTCCTTGTCCTTCTTGCTCTCCACCTGCTGCACTGAAGCCACTGGCTGCACTGTCTTCTTGGCTTCTTCTGGTTCGGTGACTTCCATAGTTGCTGCACGTTCCTTCTCCTCCATCATTACCATTTCTACCATCTTGCTTGCAGCTTTCGTCATTGCCATAGCCTGGCCTGATAATAAGATCCAATTAATGATAAAAAGTCACCCAACAAGAAAACATTTGAAACAAAATTCGTATGCATTTTATACATATGTACCATTTCCAGGGATATTTTTACTCTGTGTAAACACTAAGAGTAAGATATAGATAAGAAAATGCCTTTACATCCTGTCAATGTTAAATACTGAACTAACACCATAGTCACTGTCAATTGCCTGGCTGCATCTGGACTGCAGATGGAAGAAAATTTGCATCCTTTATTAGGAACATGTGTTAGGTGAGTAGCAAGAATATGATTTTTTTCTGAAATAATAGACTATTTTCATGCATTAGCAAGTTCACAGCCACATGAATGACTAAGCCCATTATTTTGGATCAACCAGAAAATATTTTAATAATCATTGCAATATATGTCTAATTTGCTCATTTTAAAATGTGCCTTGATTTTCTAACATTGACTGCTTTGTTACAGAATGCCATTGATTGCTCTACTACCACAAGGAAGTTCAATACTATAGATCTCATTGACCTAATACAGTCACTTAATGAGTTTCTAAGAACAACAAGCTTAACAAAATGCCCTAATGATCTTTTGCAACACTCAACATTAAACATACGTACTATGGTAATTTTAAAATCAAATTTATTTGACAACAAAATTCCTGGTAGATTTTTTTAGTTGGCAAAAAAGAAAAAAATATTGAATGATAGTCTGATCTGTCATGTATATTTCCTCAAAAAACTACTTGAAATGTAACAGAACAATATAGACTTCACTCTTAAAAGCAAACATTTCTCTCATTTCCCCCCCTAAAATGTAAAAATATTAACAAGTCTTCTTTGAGAGCAGAGTAAATACAGATGATGAGTATCTGTAAACAAGAACATAATTGTTTAGAGCAGGAACAAGGAACTATCTAGAGAACAAACAGCTGGTCATATGCCAACAACACTACTTCATTAAATATTATCATTTGGGCAGCTACTCTATTAGAAGATAAAATCGAATGAGTACAGAGATTAGTTATCAAGGGTTTCGAATTCCAAGAATAACTCTGCTAGCAAAAAAATGGAGCCTAAAATATCAAGTGAGAATCAGATTTGTAATTTTTCTGAGTGAATATAGGATTTTTCTCACAATTAACAAGGATTCATTTTATAGCTATTAAGAAGCACAGCACTTAGCTTGTTGTACCATTCCTTAGACTCATTGCAGTTTTACAAAGGAGGATAGTTCAGTAGCATTAATTTTAACAGAAACACCCAAGTAATTCCAGTTATAAAGAAGAACCTAATGAATACTTGAATATGATAAGATGTACAATATATCAAAAATGTAAAATTAAGTATTGTATTAAAATAATTTAAAACCTATTATTGAAAAACAACTATTCTCAATGTCCATATGCAATTCATTCACCCTCTTGGTAATATGCTTTCAAAGTAAACTCAAGATGCAAATAGCTCTGAAATCATAAACATGGATAGTGCAAGTAATCCAGAAACAAACCTTGGCCAAACAGGAGCATCTTCATGATTATTGTATTCATCAGCAACAGTCTCATCATTGTTGCCATCATCCTGGTCTTCACCAAAATCATTAGCCTGATCAGGCTGGTTATTCAAATCATCATTGCCATTGTCATGGTCATACGTATCCTCATAAACATCATTAGAATCATCATCACCACCATCAGTATTAGCACCAGCGTCATAGAGTTCAACATAATCACCATCCTCTTCAGGTGGCTGAATGACACGTGCAGGAGTTAACCAGTCATTCCGGAAGATTTCAGAGAGTGCATTATAGCCCACCCATTCATTTGTCAAGTAAACGGGGGGTGATATTTTTCCTACTTTAAATCCATCTGGAACCTGTGTGCACAAGAAAGATTAATGTAGTCTCTAGTAGCCTTTCAATTTCTTCCAGATTGAAATGAATGAAAATTGAAATGAAGATGGTCATTCACTTAGATAGAGCCAGCAATTTTGCGAGGATGAGATACCAAAACTTAAAGCTCACACTATGATCATCAAAGACTTTTCTTGAGTAAAAACTTTTTCTTGAGTAAAGCTAAAATTTACTCACTTTGTTTTTTATTACTCTTATTGTTCTGCTGAGCAGTAGACATTTGCTTTTTAAAATTTAATTGAATCTAGCCTTTTATTATGTTTTTATTGATGTAACATTAGTTAACAAGATTACAGATGTTTAGAGGTATAACTTCACACCTCTTCAGATACATGTCACCACACCACACCTACAATATGTGTCATATAGCGAACTTTGAACTATCTAGAAGTGATGGATGTGTGGTAGGGTAGAGGCAACTACAAAGGTAAAATGGAATGATCTGGAAGAAAAATTGGAAAAGGACATTTATTTTTCTACGTATTGTCTCATCATCCAAGAAATGGTATTAGACAAAAACTATGCATCTTAGTCTCTACTTCTTAATATGAAACTAGTTTCTAAAAATATTTTTCTATCATTCCTCTGTCAAATATGTTATGATAAAAAATGTGAAAATAAAATGTTTTATGCTCAATTAAATATTATTCCATTTCAAGTTTAATGTCTACATTTCATATTATGTATACTCATACTGGAATCAAACTATCTTTAACAACTTAACTTTAAAAATACACATTTTGACCTTTCCTTTACATGAAGACTATATATGTAAGTCAAAGAAGGTTTAAAATTAAAAAGAACAGGCACGAATGTGTTAAAATGGAAACCTACATGGACATCAACCAGCAGCTTCTGATCAATTGTAGAATAAGGAGGTGAGGACTGGGACCTCCTCCCAGTCACAGGGCTTTCTTCTTCAGAAGAAGATTCTGCAGAATATTAGTAACAAAAAGATATTCGTAACAGTGGTGATCACAGCCATAGCCCTCACTTACAGAGAGACAGTTCAAGTCCTCCGTATTTTTCTTGCAGTCTCTTGGGATTCCACTAAGGAAATATACCTGATAAATTCTTATGGGGCAAGGATCCTTGTAATTTTCAGAAATCTTTACATATGTAGTAATAAACAAATTTAAACAAGATCACTAAATACAAAAATCAAGATACAACGGTGAAATGAACAATTAAAAATAAAATTTAAAATATTATACCATCAACAGGTTCTGCTGTCACAGTTATTAACAGGCTCAGTTTGCTCTGTCTGTAGACCTACATGACTTTTCCGTTTTCAATATTAACTGTATACTTTAAAACTATTTGTCTGTGAAACTAAGTACACAGTAAGACTGGTAGCCAGGTAGTTCGGTTTAAAGAAAATGTATCAAGAATACAGAAGGTAGGGTAGTGTCAATGAAAATTCTTACTAGCCAGTAGAAAAAGAAGCCAACAATGTATTAGAAGATGCTAAGTTAGTCAAAACTTAAGAGAACAGTTGACTGTGTTCTTAGTGCCCCAATGATATATTCTCAAGTATTTCAACACAGTTGAAGAGTTAAAAACTGAAGATAGACAAAACTCCACCCTTTTATAGCTAGGAACCTTTCCATAGTGGTGCTGTGTAACAGAGCTTTCTGCAGTAACAGAAATGTTCCATATTTTTCTTCATTGTCCGTTATAGCCATACATGTCTATCGAGTGTTTAAAATATAGCTAGTGTCCCTAAGGAGCTGACTTTTCAATTTAATTTAATTCAATTTTAATTTTAGCTTTACTTTTAATAGCGGCACATGACTAATTGCTATCACAATGCATAGTTGAATTCCACAGTGTGAAATTTTTGATGCAAATTTAAAGTGCAAATTTATCTGGATTGAATGTCTGGGTTTGATATTAATATCCATTGATAATACGTAACAGACTCAAAAATCAAGTAGATCTGGGTAAGTGTACCTGGAAAAAGTTTCACTAAGGGGAAATCCAGGTAAGTCCTTGTTTATTATTTTTGTGTGCTTGGATTTTAAAGATTAATAGCACCATTCCTCTTTTATTTGCAGTGTTGTATACAGAGCCACAGTGTAGACTACTACAACTTTAAAAAGCATGTATGTGGAAACACTGCTATATTTTGAGAGTAGTATATTGAAGGCATACTATAATTTGTGCCTGCATCTTCTGACACTACTGTGCTTTCCCCCTTATTATTTTCCTGTAGGGAAACTGCTTTCTCTAGGTCTCACAGTGTGTTAGCAGGCTAAATAAGAATTTTAGATGAGTATTTGAGAGTTTGAGGAAAACTTGTAGCAAGGTGCTTTGATTTCCTGCATGATGAATTATGCAATCTCAGGGGAATTTCAAATGGTCTATGAAGTGCACACAATAAAATAATAGAATTTTAAAGCCCAAAAGAAGTTTTCCTCTTATGCAAACAGAAGCCATCAGTGGTCATGACTCTCTAGAGCCTAATACAGAATATTCTTATTTCTAAAAATGGAAATGTGAATAAACCTTAAAATTGTAGTTATTTTCCTGTATTAGCAAATTTTGCCCTAGTAAAGCCAGAACAAAAGACTCTGGGGAAAAAAAAATCCTAAATTTGTCTTCATTCTTCACAAGATAATATTTCTCCACGAGGGGACATGACTATTTAAAAGAACGTTGCTATTATCTGAATCTTCTAAGAATGGAGTTTTTAAATTCATGTATTCAAATATTAATTTTCATTAAGTATATATCTATATATTCTTTTTATTATTAACATTTTAATAAAATGCACATGCTACAGTTTTACAGATGACTTGGTGACACAATCAGGCATTTTGCCCTTGCTTAATTTACTTGAATTGCTTAAAAGTAGATTATGTCAAATTGTATAATCCAAAGTACAACTTTTGGCTATGTTCACACTGATCTAAAACTGCACAAATCTATAATTCATTAAAACTCTTTCAAAAGCACATCTTTTAAAACACTTGTCTGATATTTGTATCATCATTTGTTAAGTTTTTTCTATGAATTTCTTGATTAATGTCTCATGTGCTTTGAGTGAAAACATAAACTTGCAACACATAGGGATGCGTATGAGGTACATTACATACCTTACTTCAGGGAAGTGGAGTAACAAACTGATGAATAAAACACACACCCACAACTACTCCATCTAATATTCCACTATTTTAAAGATGGCCTATAAATTTTATCCTGTTGGAAAGGCCTCTTCCAAGTTCCTTTCCCATATTTCTCACACATGGTATATAAACTAAATAAAGTTGATACCTTTTTCCTCTCTAGGCACATTCCTAAATACTACCCAACTGAAAGAAGAAACTGCAGAAAAGTAACTTTCCATTTCTCAAAGGTTACCACTGACTACCCAACTGCCAAATCTAATGGCCTCCTGGTCTTAATCCCACTTGGCCTTCTTAACACTTCTGATTCATTCCTTCTTGAAATTCTTATTTGACTTCTGCAATATAAATTTTTAAACATTAACTGTGTTTTGACCGCTAGAACTTTGTGCTTTGAATCACCTGATGCTGCTGGAAAATTTGGAGGATTTTGCGAACTCCTTTGTCTGATGTCAATGGGCTTCTGAGCTTGTTCCAAAAGAGACCGCTGAGGAACACTAATGAAAAGACAGAAAAGCATGTGCCATGTCCTAACATTCAAAAAGGGAATGCACAACTGAACATCAAGACCAACCAAAGAAAAAAAAATCTTTACATTATGGGTATACATGAAACCTAAAAGAGGCAGAGCTTAAGTAACACTTTCCAGTTTCCATTTCCGCCCCCCCCCCAAACCTGCTTTTACCTAGAACAGAGAAACAATTCCCATAATATAAAAAAGTATTTTATATAGCATGGTTCTTTCACATGTCATATTAACTTCTAAAAATTCCTATAAATTCCTACAAACTTTCTTTAAGCTAATACTCAGACATTATTATTAACTAGGTAACACAGTGATGTACACAATTGAAAATAATATGTGATAAAAAGCTAAATTATTGCTCTGTCATATTTGCTACTATTATCATCCTGGTTTCAAATGCTTGCAATTCATGTTTTTTAATGTCCTATTCCTGATTTATGGAATGAGATGGATGAATGGCGAGATGGATGAACACTTTAGTTTTTACTATTAAAATTCAAAGAATATTTAGAAGGTTACTTGGGGTCAGTGCTGTAAAATTTTGCAGTTGTTTTGGGATTTCTCTATAGGAAGGACTTTGTTTATATGGGCTTGGAAGAGATAAGAATAATTTCTGTGACCCCAAATTTTAGAAAAGACAAATTTCATTTAATTTTATAAATTTAATTCTATTTAAATTAAAGTAAGTATATGTAAATTAAAAAAATACTTTTGTAACTTGAATAACCAATTACAATTTAACAATACTGATTTTGATATATTGAATTTTATTAAAGTAATAACCTATGATGCAAAAAAGAAGATAATCAAAGCTCAACTGGGTTCTTCCTTTGTAATTAGAAGAACCGCAATATTCATTCATTAAGTGCAGAGGAAGAGAAATTTCCCAGTCTTGCTTTCCAAGATTTCTGCATACCAGTTAAATATATGAGGTTTTAAAAGGTGACGAGGTAGGAATGTACAGATTGTCCAGTATCTTGAATAAAGTAAGTGATCAATAAATATTCACTGAATGACTGAATGAAGAGCTCTCCAATGTGAGTTGGGGTTGGAGGAGGGTATGATTTTCAAGTAAAATCTACATTAATTTGTTATATTTGAAAGCTACTTGAATTTGCATGTTTCATAAAATAGGAAACATGGTTTCTGAAAAAATATATTAAAAATTACCATTATTATAGAGATTGAGTAATACAGTGAACAGTATAAAATATCATACTGTACATACTATTCAGTCTTAGAGTTGATTTTTCCTGTCAATCATTTCGTACTTAGCCATTCTGGACATTACCTTCTGAAGTTAGGGACTGTGTGTGTTTTCCATTATGTAGTACCTCATATTTATGATACTACAAGATAAAACATGAAAATGAAACACATGGTATCTGTGAAATTTCAGATCCTTTTATTATAAATTGCTAGTTGAAAGCTGGCAAAACTAATGGTGTTTCTTTTAATAAACTGTGGATTATTGGCCAATGATCAAATTAAATGACACTGAGACTACAGTATGTCCAAAGAGATACTTAATGTATGTAAAAGATCTACTTAATGGATAAATGCAGTTCGGGTTTTAAATATTGGTCACTGATATCATTGATGACTATGTCATTAATATTTGAATTTGACTTCACGCAAAATTAGTGTCAAATAAATAAGCTTTAGTTTTCCAGGTGATAGTAAATCATCAATAGTTGAATATAGAAATTGGAGGCACATACCTTGGAGAGAACGTAACTCTCTGTGCACGATCCTGGTTGCCAGGCATAGAAGAAGATCTCCCTTGGACCTTAAAGACAAGGCAATATTTTGATAGAATTATTGAAAATAAATTATTTTAAGGAAATACTCTTTTTCATATAGAGATATTTTCTAAAATCCAAAATATAGGTTCCTCCCTTAGTAGGAACATAAGGGAACCAAATAAGAATCAAGGAAAGGAATAAGAACAATAATAATAACAATAACAGCAATAAAGACACAAAAACCAAAAATGAGGAGACAAGGAC